>JAKWJA010000411.1:0-49067 GCA_027704765.1 Solanum habrochaites | reverse complement strand
CTAAATCCTTAGCGGCAGCATTAGCAATTACCATAATCCTTGTTACACACCAAGCACATCAATGAGGACTCCGCCTTCCTCATCAACTCGTTTGGGAAACCATGTTCTTTAGATTGAGTGTATTTTAGTATCTTCCAGATTCATTATGTTTATTTACCTCGTGTCGGTACGTGACCTCCCTCCTCATTTATCCTGTGTCGGACCTGACACTCCGATCCTCATATGCTATCCTGGGTGTCGGAACGTGACACTCCTTCCTCATATTCTATCCTGGTAACCGGAACGGCACCCGCATCCATATACTATCCTTGTGGTCGGAACGTGACACTCCGATCCTCATATTCTATCTGGTACCGGAACGTGGCACCCTCCATATACTTCCTGGTTTCGGAAGTTACACGCCGATGCCGTCATATTCTAGCCTGTACCGGAACGTGGCACCGATCAAATCGAGCCGAGTGGTTCGAACGTGACACTACCGATCCTCATATTCTAGTTCCTGGTACCCGGAACTTGGCACCGATCCTCTATTTCTATCCTGGTACCGGAACGTGGCACCCGATCCCCTAATTCCTGCAAGCTTCTTTTATAACAAGGCAATCACAATCTCATATATAATTTTCAAGCCGTCTTTATACCACGTCATCATCAATCTCATTATATAATTTATCAAGCCTTCTTTGATACCAAGGCAATCATCATTAACAGTGAATTAGGTTTTTTCTTCAAGATGTTAAGATTCATTGCTTCATCATGGCTTATTTTATCACAATCATGTAATATATATATCAGATCACATCATGGCATACCGCAATTAAGCTTTATAGAAGACTGCATATACTACTTCAACACATTCATGTCGCTATTAAGAGTTTACTACGATTAGTGTAGAAGAAACCATAACCTACCTCCACCGAAGGAATCGTGATCAAGCAAGCAATTCCTCATTTCTTGTTGTCCATCTTCTTTCCCTTCTTATCGTGTCTCTCTCTCTTGTTGTTCCTTTCTTTTTTCTTATTCAAACCCTCTTTCTTTTTACCTAATTATTATGGTATTAAGAAATGAAGATGGAAATAATACCCCACTAATTACTTAAGTTTACCGATCTTTTACCCCCAAGTAATAGACTTATAACATTAGCCCTCTAACTTTAATAATTAAAGCATGAAGTCAAAAACGTCACCTTCAACGTGTAAAGAAATCCGCCCCTACTGGGATGTGCCAAGTAGCCGTGACGGCCGTCGCTCCTGCGATCGGTCCGTCCGCTGTCCGTCACAAGGTCCAGAGACTGTTTTTAAAGTGGATTGGCCCTGTGACGTCCGTCGAGCCTGCGACGGTCCCGTCCTGCATTCCGTCATGACTTTCAGAAGTCATTTTCAGTACCCAATTTCAGATTTTCTAAGTGTTTTTGAACGACACCCTCCCGACGGTCGTCGTGCCCTTGACGGTCGTCTGGCCTCCGTCACCAATCTGCCAGTTTTCCAGAATAAAATCTGTTGCTCAAAACGACTAACAGTCCGTTACAAAAATACTAAAGACGACAAACTTGATTCTCTTAATTAACTATTTATGGTGTTATCTTTCTTAATGGAATTTTTTTTTTTTTTTTTTTTTTTTTTATTTTTTTTTTTTTTTTTTGTTTTTTTTTTTTTTTTTTTTTTTAAGCAAAGAACTAAAAAATGAAAAAAATAAATAAGAAAAAGGAGGCTAAAAATAACGTTGAATACATTTTAAAAACGTGATTATAGAAAAGAATTTATCAAGGAAAAAATTAATACAGATAATATTCAATATCGAGTACTTAACCATTTCATCCTCCATTATAATGCAAACTTATATGTTGATTTATGATTTCTCCGAATATATCTTTTCTATTTTTGAGTTGCCGCTGATACCTACTCAGTACTTGGTGGGTTTACGACCCCCTACTTTTGTTTTCCTTTTGTGTTATTGGGTGGAGTGCAGCAACGTCCGCATCTTCGATTCAACCTAGTTCAAAGCCAGTCTTTCGTCACACCGGATCTTCAGGTGGCTAATGCTCTAGCTTGGGGGAACGGATTCTCCTCCTCTGTCTTGATTGCCTTGAAGTTTCGGCATAGACGAGATTTATTTGTTTATCTTCTTAGAATACTCTTATTTAGTAGTTTTGATCATGATGTTCTTGTGGTGATGACTTCCAGATTTTGGAAATAAATAAAGTTTGAATTAATTAGAAGTTATTGAATTGTCCTTTATTTATGAGTTTAGTCTTCGCTTACTTTATGTTGATATTAACTGTGAAATGGAATAGGGTTTAGATTGTGGTTCGCTCACATAGGAGGGTAACTGTGGGTGCCATTCGCGGCTCTTTTTGGTCGTGAAAACTTGGTATCAAAGCATTAGGTTGGGGGGGTGTCGTTGGGTCTCATCACACAAACAGGTCGAGTAAGGGTCTTAAAGAACGGTAGGGGGACCCTTTACTTTTCTTTGAGAGCTATAAGACTTCGGAAAATTCTATTCTTTCTTTCCTTCTTTCGTGCTATACTGGATCCCTATTGGTATCTAGGTGATACAATTGGTATCGCCATCTTCCCTCTATTTCGCAAGATGGTTTAGAACGATACGACTACGCCAACGTCAACTCGATCAGACAAATGCATATGACCCAGCCACTGGGGCTGTAGCTCGGAGTGGCAACAGTGGCAAGAGCCGCGTAGAGGTCGTGGGAGGACGTCCTGCTAGAGTGGGGAAAAAAGGAAGGGGCACCCGAGCCCTAGCCCATCTGGTGCTAGGCGGGACTCCGCTCCACCGACTGAGGAGGTATAAGAGCAGGGGAGGATGGGGAGAATGAACAGTACAGAACGAGGAATGCCACCCCAACCTACCCCAGAGATGATCAATCAGTGCTCGCTTCTCTTAGTGTGTTGTTCTGATCAGGGTCAAGCACCCCCAAGTTTTTTCCTGGCCCAACACCTCCGGTTTTCAGAGGCTAACGACCATGCAGCCACTATGGCCCCTCGTATGGAGGCCTCATTGGACATAGGCACTTTCCACGCCTGACCTACGGGGCCTATAGACAAATTATCACAGAACTTTTCAATAATTCTGAAATTGAAACCTCCAGCTTCAAGGTGCAGCAATCTGAGGATGCTTTACGATTTTTCTGGTTGACGTCATGAGCTACTACACAGATGGGTAATAGTAGAACCGTTTGGTGTTGAGTTCGTAGTTATTCAAGTTTCAGTAACGCCAAAAGGTGTGGCGGTTCACATGTTTGGAATGTCAACCAACAGAGGCACCACCTATGACTTGGGCCTCATTCTCTAGTTTTTTATGGAAAAGTATACTCCCCCGACCTTTAGAATAGAAAGGGACGATGCTGTCTTGAGCCTAAGCAAGGTATGATGTCCGTCAATCATATGAGGCCCTAATTTCGTGCACTATCCAGATATGCCACCCAAACTATGTTTTCAATTCCACAAGAGCGGATTTCGCCGTTTGTGAAGGGGTGAGATCAGATTGCGAATTCAGCTTACGGTAGCGGCTACGGCAAAATCCCTTCCAAGAAGATGGGAGATTTCGTAGTACGAGGGGGGAAGGAGTGGCCAATGAATTCACCATGGCGTCGACATCAACAGAGGTTTCGAAAGGGAGGGTGATTTAATGGTTCTTACTCTAAGGACCAGGGTTCCGGAGGTTTAGCTCGTTCGACCCATTCAGTCTTCACTACAGACGGGAGTTGGGGGTCCACCTCAGACCGGCAACCCTTTCTCTGAGAGACCTATGCGTGAATCTGAGGTGTTATGGGTGTGGGGAAGACGGGCCATACAAGAGGTATTGTCCAAAACAGAGTCGATAACCCCCAACAGTTAAAGGTAGAGGTGGTCATTGCAGATGCCGTTATTCGGAGGACGGTGGTCTAGGTAATGGGGGTCACCACAATGGCCGGGTGATGGGCAACTGGAGCCACTACATCAAAAACATGGTAGGGGCAACGGACAAACAAGACTACAGGGCCCATTGTTATGCTTTCCTGGGAGATCAGGCTGAAACATCTGATGGCTGTCACACAGGTAATCTCTGTTTGTGGATGCATGGCTTCTGTTTGTTTGATCCTGTATCCACATTTTCTAGTATCTTCCTCATTTGCTAACGTCTAAAGCTACTTGTGGAATTACTTGGATATGCCTATTCGGGTTCTACTCCGGTGGGTGGTCTGTTGTAGTTGAAAAGTTTAGGTCTTGTTTGGTGAACTTTGTGGGAGTAACACTTATGTAGATTTGGGATCTTAGATATGTGTTGATTTTGATGTATTTCTGGGTATGACTTGTCTTCTCCGGCAATTCGGCGATCTTGGATTGGTAAGCTAAAACGTGACGTTAGCCAAGCCTGGGACAGATTCCGTTAGTAGTGGGCGAAAGCGGATACCTTCCAATCCGGTGCGTATCTCTCCTTTCTTCGTGCTAAGAAAATGGTTAGTAAGGGTGGTTTAGCTTTCTTGCACATCTCAGGATGACAACTACCCAAGTACCTTCGATTGAGTCCGGGTTCGTGGGCCGTGACGTTTTCTTGATGTTTCCCTGCAATCTTTCCGGGATGCCCCACCAAATCGGGATTTGACTTCTGTATGATCTATGAACCGGTACACCCCCATTCTATACGTCCCTTACAGAATGGCCCCCGCGGATTAAGAGATGAAAGCCCAACTTCAAGAATTGTTGAGCAAAGTCTTATTAGCAAGTGCATCTCCCTTGGGTGCCTCCGTTTTGTTTGGGGTAAAGAAGAATAGGGAGTTTTTCGGAGTGCATAGACTACCGGCAGTTGACCAAGGTGACTATAAAGAACAAGTATCCCTTCCTCGCATTGATGACTTGTTCGATCAGTTACAAGGTGCTTGTTTCTTCTCTAATGATTGACTTGAGATCCGGTTACGGTCATTGCAAAATACGAGCAACGATGTGCCCAAAGACTGGTTTAGAACCAGGTATGGGCATTACGAATGTTGTCGTGATGTCTTTTGTCTACGAATGCCGCGCTGCTCGCGTTCATTATTTTTATTACCGGGATGTGTTTAAGCCATATTTAGATCTCTTTGTGGATCGTATTTATTGATGATATACTGAGATACTCCAAGAGCAAGAAGAACATAGGAGCAATTTTGAGATGGTATTGGAAACTTGAGGGAGAAAAAGCTTTATGCAAGTGCTCGTAAGTGGGTGAGTTTTGGCTAGATGCCGTGTCCTTTTGGGGCACGTGGTTTCTAAGGGATGGGTAATTGTGGATCCTTCTAAATCGAAGGAGTGACGAATGGTAAGACCTATAATGTGTTCAGAAATAAGGAGCTTGTTTGATTAGCTAGCTACTACCGGCCGATTTGTCAATGGATTCTCTTCTATGGCTTCCAACGACGACTTACTAGCAAATGTTCCATTTGTATGGTCGATGTGTGAGGAAAGCTTTCAGAAGCTCAAGACTCTGTTACTACTGCAACCCAATTCTCACCTTGCCATCTGAAGGCAAGAATTTCATTGTGTATTGTGATGCGTCTTATTCGTGTTGGTGCAGTGCTACTGCAAATAAGAATGTGATTGCTTATGCTTCAAAACAATTAAAAAATGCATGAACGTACCTTCCCACTCCATGATTGGAATGGCCGCGGTATGTTTCACTAACGCAATGGAGCACTATTTATATGGGGTAAGTGTGAGGTCTACACTGATCCATCGGATCTACAGTATGTCTTTCACTCAGAGAATTGCAATTTGGAGACAAGGGAAAAGGATGGATGGAACTACTGAGGACTACGACATCACTATTTTGTACCATCCGGGGAAGGCGAATGTTGTGAGCGGATGCTTTAAGTAGAAAGCGGGAAGCATGGAAGTCTAGCTCACTTGGGCAAGCTTCTAAGCGCCCATGGCTAGAGATTTCAGATTCCGGCTAACACCTTATGAGATTAGAAGTAAATGAGAAGGGAGGTATTTTTACTGTGTGTGGAGCAAGATTTCCTTCCTTGATAGATTAAGGGAAAGCATGTTAATGATGAAAATATTATTCGGACCGAGATCAAGGTGTTGCAAGGAGAGGCAAGAGCGAAAATCGATGAGGAAGGGTTTTGAGGATTAAGGGAAGGGTTGCTGTACCTGCGTTGATCATGATTGATCACACTATTCCTGACGAGTCTCATATTTCAAGTAGTCGATACACCGGTGCAACCAAGATGTACCGTGACTACGCACACTTTTGGTGTGTGGAGAAGAATGAAGCGTGATATTGGGATTTTATTGGCCCAAATGTCCAAATTGTCCAACACGTAAAGTATGAACACCAGAGGCGGAGGAAACTTCAGAGAATGCTCCATGTCGAATGGAAATGGGAGAAATTGCAATGGACTTCGGTGGTTGGTCCTTCAAAGCCATTGGGCAGTATGACTCTTTTGGGGATTGTTTGATAGTAACTAAGTCTGGCTCATTTCATTCCGGTTAAGGTGACTTAACAATGCAGAGAAGTTACCCACTTTACGATCTCAGAGTGTGTTCGATTGGCATGGAGTTTCCACTATCCATCATACATAAAACATATAGAGGTACGCAGTTTACTTCTAAGTTTTGGAAACCTATGCATGCCGCAAAAATTGGGTATAGGGTTGGTCTTAGTACTGCGTTCCATCCTCAACCAACGGTCATCTAGCGAACGTTAAGTGTTTGAGGATATGCTTCGTGCAGTGTGATAGAATGTCGGTGGCCATTGGAATAGCTCTTACCCTTAGCGGAGTTTCATTACATAATAGCTATCACTCAAGCATTGATTGTCTCCATTTGAAAGCATTGTATGGTGGAGATGTAGTCTCCCATTGGTTTGTTTGTATGCATTCGAGTTATACCTTGGGTACCGATCTTTTGAGGGATTCGATAGAAAAAGTGAAATCTATTCAAGAAAAGCGCCTACGGCGCAAAGAACAAAAGGAATATGCCGATCGAAGGTTAGAGACTTAGAGTTCCCATGGAGGGTGAACAATCTTGTTTAAATTGTCACCAATAAGGTTGATGCGGTTTGGTAAAAGAAGGCAAGCGAAGCCCAAGGTACATGGGTCCCCCTTGAAATACTTACGAGTAGGGGAATGGCTTCTGATTCGCCTTGCCTGCGCAGGCGTTGTCCGGAGTACATCCGTGTTTCATGTGTCGATGTTGAAAATATACCATGGGGAGAAATTACATATCCGTGGGATTCCGTTTTGCTTGATGAGAATTTGTCTTATGGAGGAACCTGTGCTATTTTAAGATAGAGAAGTTCGCAGTTAGGGTCAAAAATTGCTCCATCAAGGTGCAATGGAAGAATCGACCGGTTTTTTGAAGAATCCACTTGGGGAGAAGGAGTCAATATGCGAGAAGATACCCACATCTGTTTACGGATTCAGGTATTCCTTTTCGCCCTTGTTTCCTTCTTGTGATCGTTCGGGACGAACGAGGGTAAATCTGGTATCTATTGTACGACCTGTTTAGTCGTTTTGACAACAATTTTATTCTGGAAACTGGCAGAGGTGACGGAGGCCACGACGGACCGTCAAGGGCATGACGGACCGTCGTGGAGGGGTGTACTTCCAAAACACCTTAGAAATCTGAAATTGGGTACTGAAAATCGCTCTCTGAACGTCATGACGGAATGGCAGAGACCGTGCGCAGCCGACGGCCCGTCACAGTCCATCCACTAAAACAAGTCCTCTGGACCTGTGACGGACACAGGACGACCGTCTGGCGCTACGGCCCGTCACGGGCTACCAATCCCATTCGGTCAGGATTTCTACACGTTTTTTTAAGGGACATTTTTGACTATTCCTGCTTTAATATAAAGTTAGAGGGCTAATGATTATAAGTCTAATTACTTGGGGGTAAAAGCGGTCAGAACCTTAAGTTAAATTAGTGGGTTAGTAATTTCATCTTTCCATTCTTAATTACATAATAATTAAGGTAAAGACGAAAGAGGGTTTGAATAAGAAAATAAAAGAACCGCACGAGAGAGAGAAGAGAATCGATCACAGAGAGGAACGAAGAGACGAACACGAAATTGAGGAATTTGCTTGCTTGATCACATTCCTTCGGTGGAGGTAGGTTATGGTTTCTTCTACACTAATCGAGTAAACTCTTAATAGCGAATGATATTGTGTGGAGTAGTATTATGAATCTTCTATATGCTTAATGCGTGTATGCTGATGTTGATCTTATATATATATACCATGTTGGATATACAATAAGCCATGATTAAGCAATTGCAATCCTTAAATCTTTGAAGAAATCCGCCTTAATTCACTTGGTTACATGATGAGGCCTATGGTAATAAAAAAGGCTTGATAAATATATATGAGATTTGATTATGCCTTGGTATAAAAAGACGGCTTGATAAATTATAATAAATGAGATTGCGATGCTTTGGTATAAACGAAGGCTTTTGACTTAGGGGATTCTTTGCCCGTTCGGTACCAGGATAGAACTAGAGGATCGGGTTGCCACTTCCGGTACCAGGATCAATCATGATATCGAGTGTCACGTTCCGACACCAGGATAGATATGGATCGGGTGTCCACGTTCCGTACCAGATAGAATATGAGGATCGAGTGTCCCGTTTCCGACACCCATGATTATATGAGGGTGCCACGTTCCGGTACCATGATTAGAATATGAGGTCGGATGTCAGTTCCGACACCAGATAAGTATATGGATGCGGTTCCACGTTCCGGTAACCAGGATATAATAAGGATCGGATGGTCACGTTCCGACACCAGGATAGAATATAGATCGGAGTGGTCACGTTCCGACACCAGGATAGAATTAGTAGCGAGTGTCACTACCGCACGGAAGTAAATAACCTCATAATCTTGAAAGATACTAAATAATACTCACTCTAAAGAACATGGTTTCCCAAACGAGTATGATGAGGAGCGTGAGTCCTCATTGAATGTGCTGTGTTTGTAACCACAGGATTTATGGTATTGTAAATGCTGCCTGCCTAAGATATAGTTTGATTCTTATGTTACTCGATATCCTGTTTTTCTATTTTGAGTTGCCGATGAACCTACTCATTACTTGTGGTGTACTACCCCCTGACTTTATGTTTTTCCTTTGTTTATTGTGGAGTGCAGCAACGTGCCGTCAATCTTCGATTTCAACATTAGTTTCACTCCATCTTCGTCACCCGGATTTTCATGGTGAGCTAATGCTTCTAGCTTGGACTGGATCTCCTTCCTCATGTCTTGATCCTTGAAGTTTCGGCATAGACTAGCTTTTATTGGTTTTTAGCTTTCGTTCAAACGCTTAGTTTTAGTAGTTTGATCATAGATGTTCTTGTGGTGAGACTTCCAGATTTTTGGGGCATAAATAGAAAGTTGATTTTTAGAAGTTATTGAATTGTCCTTTATTTATGAGTTTAAGTCCTGCCGCATTTACTTTCAATGTTTGATATGTCAATTTGACAATGAATAGGGGTTTAGATTGTTGGTTTCGCTCACATAGGAGGTACTGTGGGTGCAGTCGCGGCTCGATTTTGTGGTCGTGACATTAACTAATTTATAATTTTAAACATTACCAATTAACAGTGTAGCTTAACAATAATCAAGTTAACTTGTCTTTAGATTTGTATACATATTTATTCAAATTTTAAAACGAATTCTCTTAATTAATGTTTTATTATATTTTTTCAGTGAGTCATATCTTAATTGAAAATTTATAAAAGAACTTCATAACAATTTTTTATATTCTTTCCCGCTGCTAAGTGTACTAAAATACATTTTATGTTTTCAAGAATTTTTTAGTCTGACTTTTAAAGCTGCTCTCAAAATTTCTTCAAAAAAAATAATCATTATTGTCTTTTATATATCTTATTTTGATCATTCTATTAGAGTAAAAATAATACACAAAGTAGTATTTGCCGATAGGTTTACATTACAAGATAAAGTCTAGGACATGAAGCTACATAATATATTTTGATTAGAAATCTTTTTTTGATGTGCTTTTAGATGTCAGAAATTTAAACTTTAAGTATTGGGGTTATGAAAGTATAACACTGGGAAGTTTATAGGTATTACTAATAAGATTAATGCAGTATAGAAGTTATGAAAGATGAAGAGTGTGTGAATTTTATGATAAAAATAAATGAAAAAATCTATACAAATAAGAGCAAAAAGTATAAAGTTACAATATTTGTTTTTAATAAACAAAAGTATGTTTAATCCTCCATCATTTTTATGATTTAATTTTCTATATGCCCAATTTCTTTTTTACCTCTTTTAGAAATTTTTCAAATTAATTAAAATTCTCTAGTATGCTTCTACTATCAAATATTATGTTTAGTATTACTATTCTTTTGAATAGTATATACTTTTTCTCTTATTAAAAAACAAATTTAAAAAGGGATATAGAATTAAAAAGTTAATCAAAATGAACAGAAAAAAATAAAATTGTCAAAAAAAGTAATCCTGCGGATGTTTTAAAATAGAATTAAAAAATAGTTATTTTTTGTTGATTAAATTCTCAAAATTGTGAAATCGCTTTTTTGGCCTATAAATAATTTATATATATAAATAATATAATAAATAATTCAATTAAATTTATGTATTTTTACCATATCATTGTTATGTGTTTGTGAGATACGAAATTGTAAGATCAGAAATCATTTTATTTGATTTTTATCTATATAACATGTTTGCATTTAATATTTAGTATTTTATTTACTTTATATTGAGATGTGATATATTATTTTTTTTTATATATATTTATTATATATTTGTAATAAACATTTTTATAGGTCTACGAGGAGGAAATATTGTTAGACTAACTTTAAAAATAGATATCCTTGACTTTTTCAATTCACTAATTAAGCTGATAAGGAACCAATCAGCTCTTATTGCATTGGAGTTTAATCAGAGAACATGACCATCCCACAATAATAACACAAAAAGACTAAAATTATAGTTAATATCAAAAGCAAAATTTTTAAAATATTTTAATTATTGATTTGCAGAGGAAAAAGGATCATTTTTCTCAACATAACACAATCCATTCTTTCACAATTTACAAAATGAATAAAATAATCAATGTCTTTAGAAACTACAAGATAAGAAAAAAAATCTCAAAACTACAAAAGAAGCAAAGAGAAAATGAACAATTATTTTTTCTATAAAAAAAATCATGATTTGTTCTCAACATATAAACTAATAATAGCAAATTGTTAACAAACAGTTATAATAAAATTAGACATGTCAAATTATTTTTCTCACAAATCAAACTATGCAAATATCTAACATTTTTTCATTTACTCCCTCTCCTGCAAAATCAGATCAACCAAGGAAAGAAACAAAAAATTTAACAAATCACGACAAAAAATGAAGAATAAGGAAATAAAAAATAAAAAATGATCATCATTCATGTCTCAAAGTGAGTTTTATAGTGCGAATATTAGGTGTTATAATTTTTTATATTAATAATTTCCGGTTATAGAATATGAAGTTAGAGTTTATATATATAATATATATACTATATATATATCTATATATATATACTTAAAATTAACAGTTAGGAGTTAGATATATTATTACAAGATTAGGAGGTGTATGCTCATTAGTAAGTTATTAATAGCAAGCTATATATACACATATATTATTGTGGTAAAGATTTTAAAAGCCCTATTTTTAAAAAAAAATATTTCATTATCATTTAGACATACCCATACAGAATGAATGATCCGAATATATTCTATATAATATATACCAGATAGAGGTGGCCCATAGCAAACTTTGCGATTTTTGTTATTGGTCTAAATATATAAAAATGTAGAGCCGCTAAATGTACATATGGAGATACTATATATTAGAGATCGTTAATATTGTAAATATAGTTTGGCAATTGTAGTTAGTTTGTTTCTGTGTATTATTTAGATATTTACATCCTATTATATTTTTACATCGTTCTGCCTTTTGGTGCTTCAGCGTTGGCAGCTCCAATAAAATTTACCTGTGAAATAAGAGGAAAAATGAATTAAGTACAACTAAAGTGAATGGGATTGATTTAAGAATGAATATACTATAGTAAATGTGGGGATCACTCTGATCAACAATTCGAAAATTTGTTAGTGAATGGAGTATTTCAAATTAACCCAGCCAGGTAAGATCAAACTATAGTTAAATCATTGGGGATTGTACCTGAGATTTTTAGAAGTACGACAAAAGTTTTACGCCCTCAACATCAGAAAGCCATCAACATTTGAAGTATCATTTTGGAGAAATAGAATGACAAATGAATGTAGTTTGGTTCATTATAGTTAGATCAGGATTCTAAATTAACAACAACAAATAATGTGTATTGCGTCGGTGGTAGTATGAAATCAGTAAAATAGTTGTGAAGAGAATACCTTTCAGTCCTTCCTCCATCATGATCTGTACACTTGCATTGCTGCTTTCATAGAGTTGCTGGTGCAGTGAATGACAATAGTTGATTTCTATCAGTATTGGTCTTGCCTCTTCCGTGCAGTTGCTGACCAGGTATATGGTGATTCTGAAGCTTATGATTTGATCAGGAAGATGTGCATCGACTACATGGTAATTTTTGTGCAGAACACACTGTATACATGCGATTTTATTTGTTAACTTCCTTTTCTTCTTTGGTAGGTTAAGAGTTTTGTTCACTTAATTTTGGTTTCATTTAGAAATAGATGAAGCTATCCTCTTGGTTTTACATTAGAGGCCACCAGTTTAATTGTTCTCTGCTTGTTGATGTGTGGTTTAATTGTAAAAATGTTGGTGACAATGGCTTGTACGGAATTGAGGATCGAATGAGTGCAGCTGAAGAACAATTTAGATACATAACCCTACCATAATCAAATCACATCTGTTAATTTGAGAGCCAGATTGGTTTCCTTAGTCTATATTATTAGGTTCTTGGCATGCTGAAATTTCCTATTTTGCATATCTTTTTTATCTGAACTGAAGTAACTTCCTAGTGGAATCCTATAAGGTCTTGATGCTGCTGGATATTTTTATCCTTAACTTGACAAAAGATAGAAATTCCAAAATCATTGCGAAACAATTCATAAAGTTCTCAGCAGCCACAATTTCTTGAAAACTAAGGCAAGACAGCTGCACAACACCTGATACAGAAAACAAAATACTGATAAAAGGGGTTCCATAACGCGATCTCTTTGCGAAAAAATCAGGAAGCATCCCCCGTTCTGCCATTCCCAAAAGCAGATATGAGTCACCACTCATTTCAGCTAAAAACATTCCCATATTTGACACAGCCGAAGCCCCTTGAACCCACAATCTTAACCATACTCCTCCAATGATCTTAGCAATATCTGAGAAATAACCATCACTCCAAAGATTACGATGCAACGGAACAACTCCCGTGCCAAATAAAAGAGGGAAAAAGTAACCAGAGACAACTAAAGGAAGTGCGTAGAATAAAGCCTTAGGAATTGTTTTGCCAGGATCCTCCACTTCCCCTGCCATAGTACTCACTGAATCCCAATAATTAAAATTCCAAAAAAGTGTATTTAGATACAATTCACTTTGTACATTTTGTAAATCCACAACAAACCATCTTGAAGGCTCCAACTTAGGAAGCGCATAACTCCCATAATTAGAAAGGAAGGAGAGTAAACATCGCTAAAACTGTAGCAACCCAAGCAACAATAGTTAAACCTCTATAGTTCAAATATGTAAGTGCAATAACCAAAGCAACAATGACGATTGTTCTTGGTAGACCATTTGCCAATGCTGGGACAGAAGGATCTAATGTAGTCTTATTATATATACTATATATATATATATATATATATGATTTAAGAACCTGATCAGGGTCTTTTGGAGGTATCATTTTGTAATGGCAGAGCATACCAACATAAAATTTGAAATAAATAGTCACCCTTAATCATATCTAATCAAGCAAGACGTTTAATATTTCCAGTGGTTGTTTCTCAAGCGGGAACGACGCTTAAATGTAGAAAGAAAAAAGATGGAGGAGAGCCATTGTAATTTGTATTGTAGACACGATATTCTACATCAGCATTGCAATCTATCGCAACTCCAATAATAAAAAAGAAAAGGCTGATGTGTTTTACCGAGCCATGTCCGTATAAAAGAGTGTCTTTTATTTTACCTTCTCTTCTACTCCCTGAATTTACACGCATAACATCCTAATTCCTAATGATGAAAAAAAGATTGTTATGTTTTTTTGAATAATTTTGAATCAAGTAATCATATAGATTTCATGAGGTAAGTAACTTAGTTTATTCTGATGTATATAACCTCTAATCCGTTAGAACTTGCTAGTTTTTGTTTTCTCTTTTATATAAAAAAAAAGTCAATCTAACAAAATATAACTTTCAAAAACATGTTTGTGTACACTACATCTTACCTCTAACACACTATAGAAATCAAATGTGTGTGGTTAATTAAACAACTTTTACAAATTTAACTCGCATACCTAGAAAATGCATTACTGTTATAAGCAGCATTATACCACCCAGTAAACAGCAACATTAACCTAAAATTGTTATCTTTACCAGGATCTGGAGGAGACAGTAAAAATCAAGTACAAAGCTAATTATATTAACTCTCTCAAACAAAAGGGATAGATTGTCCTAAACAAGGCTAAATCATAGTTAATAATTTATCACAAAATGGTTGGTATTTTCTGGAAATAAACATAAACAAATCAACTTTAAATAGGGTGAACTTGTGGGGGGGAGGGTGGGTTGGGGGGGGGAGGATGGAATACCATGTTCTTTCACAGCAATTTAAGGATAAGGAAGATATTACATATCCTAGTCAATTGGATATCATTGGATTGAAGGGGACTATACTTGCCAAGCACATGGTATTCTGTCAAGATCTTTTCAGCAAGTGAAACGACACTATTGCTGGCCCGGATGGGTTTCAACTACCTTGTTCTGGACATTTTGGCGCTGATATGGTTAATTTAGTGAAGGTTGTGTTCAATGGAAAGCAATTCCTATGTTTTTAACCAGTACTTGCCTAGTTGTAATACCTAAAGTTGACTCCACCTCAATCTTTTCTCCCGTTTCAGACCTATCAGCCTCATATGTTCCAGAAAATTGTTCTAACAGTGATGAATGAGAGACTTTCCAAACTTCTGTCCTGCTATCATATCTCTAAACAAAATTGACTCAATTAACTTTAAAATGGACACTTTCATAGTTGTTTGTGATATTACCATCACAAGTTCCTGTGGATCAATATCTACAAACTCAAAAGATCATCGTAAAAGCTTCTTTGATTGAGAATAATAAATCATATATTATTATTTTGTAATTCATTTCCGGAAGACTCGGAGCTTGGGAAAGGAATTTGGATACAACACAAGGCTTTATCAGATTGTTCATGGTATATGGGCATCCAATATTATAGTGGTCGAGTTTGATCTCACCAAGTGGATATCAAGTCAAAGAGCTGATTGACTGGGATGTGGTCGATTTTTGAGCTAACCGCAAGTGTTGAAGAATTTTAAAAAATTATTACATACATAAATATAATCTGGCTGAAACAGGTATAGAGATAGCTTTTTCAGTTGTAGTAAATCTGCAAGGAGGACTATGAAATGCGACCTTAGAGAATGTTAATCAGTTGGAAAACAAATTTACAGAAGTCTGACATGCAAAGCGAGTTCAAGATTTATATATTTTTTATATGAATAACCTCTTAGATGGTAGCTCTTTTAGTCTACTAAACCATCACAAAATGAGGGCATGTTCTAATAACAAAGAATTGAGCTTGCATAGCCTGATAGGTAAAAAGTTGTTTAACAACCCTTTACTTCTTAGCAATCAAAGAGAATGAAATGAACTAAGTGAAATGAAGTAGAATTAAAAAGTCCACAAACGAAAACTAAAAATGTATTACTAATCGTTTGCGACAAATGATATTATGACGCATTGATTATTTGAATCCAATAGCCAATACCGTCTCTTGTTGTAATGCCATCAGTGATATTTCTTGTTCCCTTCCCCCACCCTCGTTTTTTGGTTAGGGAAGCGGCCTTTATCTAACACGGACTTCACATCTACTCATTGTGTGCCTGTGGATTTGTTGATAGTAAATCTTCTGCATAAGAAAAGATGGTTGATTGGATCCTCCGACCCCACTATGTTTGGACCTTTATCTTACCATGTAAATGCAGAAACAGAAGCCCTACATCATTAACACATAAGAGAATACGATGAAGTAGAAGAATATAACTAATTCTAGTAGATGTGGCTGGAGATTCTTAACTTCACTGCTACAAATGAAAATACTTTCAAAACGGGATGCCAATAAGAGGAAGAAACTTTTGCTTCAACCCCCATAGAAAAGGCGAGATCACGAAACAATATTTAAGCTTTAATCATCACAACAAAAAATTATCGAAATAAAAGCAAATTTGGAGTACTCGTGGGTATTGGGTTTGTTTGGTAGACATGTTTATTGTTGACGTTGGAGATATACTATCTACAACTGGTGATTTCAAATTTCAAGCTGACTAGCCTCGTGGGCTAGTTTGTCAGTAATGGTGATGCTATGCAAAACAATAAGTAACAAAGATTAAATCGTAATCAAAACAAATAACCAAAAGCGCATAGATGTCGACAAAGCCATAGCAAAAGCGACAATTCAGAACTCAAAAAAATCACATTTTGAGATGTATTCCTCAGCCATTCTAATATATCCCGCTCAAGTTCAGAATAAAAAAAAAAGACCGAGAATAAAAGAAAATTTGAAACCTGTAAATTTATAATTATTTACTACGAAAATAAAAAGATCGAGAGCAAAGATATAGAAAACCATATCTCAGCCAATAACGTCAAAAGAAAATTTTGTACATTCAGAGCGAAGGCGGTAGTATCAAAGTGGAATCAGTTAGGGGAGGTAGGTGATTGCCAAAAATCAAAATAGTAGTGTTAGGTGGTATCGCAATTACTCTCGCATGGCAAGAAAAACAAAACAGCAAATTTGCTCGAATAGATGAGTGAGACAGTTCCTCACAATCCATGAAAAGAACAGGCAAAACAATTCACCCAACGAAAATTTAGGGGAAGTACAAAACGATTTAACTAGTGAGCTTTCGTAAAGCAATAGGGAAATCGAACGGATCAATAAACAAACCCAAGTGAAGAAAAGAAGAAAATATTAACACGCGGAGCTAAATTTGGTCAAATGAAGATAAATGGAGAAACTTTCCAAAATTCAATTTTTTAGTGGAGATGAAAGGATGAAGCGACAAAATTGAGAAACAAAGGATCCTTGACCTGGATAATTGTAGGTGCAATGAGAAGACCTTGTTGAGGTGTTTGCAGTTAGAATAAGAGGCTGACGAAGGGGGGACATACCCAAAGCGGAGACGGTGCTGAAATTGGAAAACGACACAAGAAGCACATAGTAACAATTTCGACATTGAAAAGGGAGCTAAAAATGGCGCCTCTGGACATGTGTAAACAGTGGCAATGGTTGAAGGGACAGCCTCTTCTATTAAGTATAGTTAATAGAGAGAAGAAATATATATAATATAGTAGTACGAGTGGGGTATATGATACCGGGTCTTTGATAGTTGTTCTAATCAAAGCCTTATCAATATAGTTAATGGAGAATCATAATTCAGACATAGCAAAGTATCAAAATAACAACATTTTTTATGTAAAATGAAATGACACGTGTGCGTCTTCTGCTCCTTTTGACTTTGGGTATTTTATTATTGTGGGGATGTGGTTGTATTAGTAGTGATTGTGCATTTGCCACACAGTAAAGCAGTATTTATTTATAGAGTTTTAGTTTTAGAGAGGTATTTTTCAATCTAACCGTACGCGAAGTGCAGTATTTGGGTGCGGAGATTTTTCTGTGTCTTTTCAGAATTATTTATATGTTTAGGAATCTAAATTAATCATCTCTATAGTTACTGAGGTGGTTACGTCTTTTGTGACGTAATGTTAAATAGGTTTCACACTGAGAAAGTCAATCAATTTTAATGTGTTCACTGGAAAATCACTTCCCATTTTGGATTTTGTGTTTTAACTCAAAAGTCCCTCAATTATTGATGTTTCCTTAGAAGTTACCCAACTATTAATTTTGGGGCAGGGTCGGGGTTAAAAGTCAGTCAATCAATTAGTTAATATTTTTTATCAGGATAATCTCATGAACAGAAATATAAAAGTCTATAATATCTTTTTTTATTTTATATAAACTGAACTTTTTTTTATTTTTATTTTTCATTAAAGATAAGAAAGTTAAAAGGGCAAAATGTTCAAAAAGGTAAAATAACATAGTGTGAAATATGTCATTTTACTATTCTAACTAAATTTTCTGACCAAAAGAATTTATTCTTTTATTAAATCTCGTAAAAATACAAATAATAATTACACAATTGTTTTAAAAATAAAAACAATATGCATATTTGAATAATTTTACTGGATTTTGTTGAAATATATTTTTTGTTTTTACCTTTTTTTTTTAATATAAAAAAATAGTAAAACATTGCTATGTATTGCGCATTTATTTTTAGTTACTTCTTTATCAATTCCTATTTTGATAATTTTTAACATATTTAATATCAGTCATACAATTACTGGAACGGAAAAGGTTTTTTTTGGTTCAATTGTTGTACGTTTTTTCAGAAAATTATTATTAAATAGTGGGGGATATCAATAAGATAATTAAAAAAAATTGATATCTTATTATTTCATTAAAAAAATGCTTAAATAATATTTAATGAAAAATTATTTAAATTGTTGAGCGACTTATATAGGCAGGGATTGAAGTGAAAATAGTCGAAGGAATTGAGTGTCTTTTGTAGGGGTTATAAGAATAAGTTAATGAACTAAGCTAATTGGACAACGTTATAGGTTGATTGACTAATAACTAAATTATTCCAACCGTTAGGATAAATGATCGTGTGAGATATTAACTTACGTTGGTTTAAATCGAAGCAAGGTTTGAGGGGTATTTTTAAATTAAAAGAATAGGTTGGAGGTACTTGTTTTCTTATTTTAAATTTCTTCAACAAAAAAGTAATTTTATAAAATAAAATATTAATTGATGAATAATAATCTCAAAAATCAAACTTCTAACTTTTTACACTGGTCTGCGTGTACTAGTTGAGTGGCATTTTTATTACTAGTACTTACCTAACAGTTCACAATCCCATCTGAAAGCACCTCATAACCATGGTCCAAATGAACCGTCTTTAGTACGCCTTTAATGGTAGCATTTTTGTGATGGCAAGATAAGAACATTCTAAAATATACATTTTAAAATATTTTTTTAAATTTTTGAGTAATTAGACTGGTTTCGGAAGGAGTAAAGACGTGAACAAAAATTTGAGAGAAAAAAATCTATATTTTTTAACATTTTGAAGTCGAAATTTATGGAAGTCAATTTCTAAGACTTACTTGAACCATTAATATAAATTCGATGAGCGGATTAACAACCATCGAAATTATAGACAAGAGAAAAAAAGGATTAGATTTTTAACTGAAGCGTGTTATAGAGGGTTCGTAAAAAAGTTCATTGTACGCGCAGGTATTTATCGCGGGACATGTATTTTGTTTTCTGCGATGGCAGTAGATTAGTATGATCAGTGTTGGGGCGATAAGCGTGGCTAGGGTGTCCTCATCGGACCCAGTCAAAAGAAAAATAAGTATAAGAGGTGAACAACTAAGAGTGTAGGCTATGCTAAGTCCTGTGTGCATCTTAAGGTATTGATGCGATGAATAGCCTAGCGGTATGAGGGTTGTCGTTCGATCGTGTTTGGAGACAGAGGTTTGGGTGTGATCGACCGTGCGAAGCTGACTAAAAAACTGTTGTTGTATACTGATCTGTGGTCTGGTGCCTGAGCGTGGTAATGCAGCAGGGTCACAGACTCGTCATCCAGAATTCGGATAATTAGTCAATAATTCGTAGTCAGGCATAAAAGTTGCACAGCGCGTCGCGATTTTAGCGGCCGTTAAGGAGGGGGCAGAGGGTGGTATTTGGCAACCAAGGGCACTAGTTGCCAAACAACAAAGATATATACATTGGGGCGGAGGTATGTGACGGGGAGCGGTGGTGTGCGAGGGTGAGAGTCTCAGAATAGAGTATTAATCCCTTCATGTTGAAAATGATGACAACATAAACAAGAGTTAGGGCTTGGGGGCAGGTTGGTTGCATTGGGTTCTTATAAAAAATATGGAATCACGCAATATAAAGGAGTAAGAGGAGCCAGAATAGCGAAAGGAAAAGAAGATCTTACAGGTGCAAAACGTATGATATCAGAAAAGGTAAGGGAAAGGTCGGACAAACCACAAAGAAAAAACATGGCGGGAACAGCAAAAAAAAAAACGAAACGAAAAAAACGAGCCTCAAAAAAAAAAAGATCAACAAAAAAAAAAACTAAGAAAAAAAAAAAACAAAAAAAAAAAAGCAGAAGAGAAAAACAGGTGAGCGCCGGAAGAAATGAAAATAGTGGAAAAGCCGCGACGGTGAAAATCATCCCTTCATATAGATGGCGATAAACAAACTTATACGAAATTTTGATAAGACTTTGTTTCTGATCAAATGGAGGAGTAGAAAGCGTGTAAAGTAAAAATGCAACAAGAGGGGGATAGGAGAAGTAGGCTTATGCATGTTTGAGGTTGGGGTGCTGATTGGAGAGCGAAAACGAATGCCTTTTAGTAATACATTAATATGAAAATCGATATGAGTTGGATACATTAACAAAGGGTGGATAACGAAATAGTAAAGGGCGTAGGTTGAACAGCAATACTAATAAATATAGTTAAATAAATAAAAACGGAGAATAATGCCTAATAGCAAGCACGTAGTATCCTATGAGCCTGTAGAAATAATTGATAGGCAAAAGAGCGGTGCAAATATGCGAGTACGGTTCGGCATAGAGAAATTCAGGATCAAAAGCAAAAAAATAGTAATGAATGAGGCAAGAATTGTTGGTCGTTCTTCTGATGTATTATGGGCAATTTGGTATTAGTGATTGAGGGAATAGGGCAAGGAGAGGGGGAGCAAGGGGATATTGGTCGATCGAATCTTGGGGGAGCGGGGACCGAAAAGGCGTAGGTGGGACAGGAAACCAAAGGAACCCCAACGGGAATCAACAGCTAAAATGAGGGCCAAGAGAGATGTGAAAAGAAAAGGTAAAAAATCAAGGATCAACAGGAATTAAAAGATTGACAATGGCTAGGGAAAAAGTTGGAAATATTCCACATGAAGACAAAATGCAGGGCAGTATGAAATCTGTGCTTTCGTGCCAATTAATAAACAACGGACTTTCACCTAACAAGACCGCAGACGATAGAAACTTGATTGAACCACCCCACCCCAGCCCCCGCACCCCCAACCCAAACAACATAAGAAGAGATCAACCCAAGCGCGGTATTAGGGAACCGGCCCTAAGAGACATAAAAAGGCAAACAAGATAAAGCTCCGTGTTGGCTGTCGATGGTATATAGAGAGGGAAAAATCAGTGACCATCGCCGCGAATGGATCAGCTACACTCTAGTCAATGTACGAAGCAGAAGAAAAAACTTATAATTTAGTTATTTTTGAGAAAAAACATAAATTTTGTCTTGAATTCTTCGGACGTAGAGTTGATCCTGAAAAGAATTGTCAAAGAAAATTGTGAATGATGCAGTGTCTTTCAGCGAAAAAAGCTGAGGTTTGAACTAGTTAGAAAGAATTGTTGCTTTTCAGAGATCATTGAGGCTAACATACTTATATTCAGCCATGATTTCCTTGGAATTGTTTTTTGGGGTGAAACTAGAACTTTAATTATAATGGTTTGAAGTAAACAACAATAATCTTTGTGTATTACAAAAAAATATAGATGGGAGGACATTATAACACAAAGTACAATAGTATATAAGGCTTGTAAATGAGTATAAGTTATGTAACACTTATTTGTTTCTTTGATACAAAGGATTAATAATTTATTAAATTTTATAGGGATTAATAATGAATGAAATAGAAATAAAGTCAAACCTCTTTTAATTTTTATTTATTCGAAGCATTTAATACATACATTTATATTGATAAATATTGTATTTTACACCTAAATTAACAATCGACACTTAAAACTTATTGATTGTTATAAGCGAAAAATACCCATATTTTAATCAAAATTTATGTTATAGAAGATAATAAATAATTTAATTTTATAATATCAAATGATAGTAGTAATTCATTAATAAAAAATCATACGCGGTGTATACTCAGTGTATAACTTGTATATAACAAATATATTTTCAACATATAATGTATACACATTGGTTATAGTAGCTAGAACAATTTAGTTTTTTTTTTTTTAAAGAAGAGTATTTGTCGTTGTGACTTTGTTGGGCTAGTGTAAAAATCTCATATAAGTATAGTAAGTAATTAGAAACTTGTAATACACTCCAAATGCATGGTATATATAATTGGATTGCAAGAAATAAGATAAAAAAAAAAACCTTTATACACAAAAAGCATCTCGCGTTCACGTGTGATTCGAAAAAGGATTAGATCCCAAACAATCTACTCTAATCAAACATTAGTGATTGTTTTCACGTCTCAAACAAATAGAAGAGACAATAAAATGATAATACATATTCCAATGTGATGTCCACAGTACCAAAAACTACAATTTGTGTTATTACATCGTAATAACATTGTTAGCCCTCTCAAGACTACTACACAATATAACGGTCGATTTACGCAAAATAGCCATTTTTTCGCATTGTTAATTAGAAATGCTCAATTTTTTTTGAAATTAGACCAGTTTTATAATCCAAAAAGTACTATTCAAACCACAGGTCTAATTTAGAAAAAGTGACCAACTTCTAAATACAACGCGACAAAAGTGGCCATCTGGTGTAAACATCACCATTTTATCTTACAACATAAATAAACTAGTATATATACATATATATTAAAAATTTAGTAAAAGATCATATAACTTGGCTCTCTTAAAACAAATTTGATAAATATTTTGGAGGAGTTACATTCCTTATATTTCAAAGCCAAATATTTAGACCCTCTTAAGTTTTAAATAATGAAAACTCTAATCTCTCTACGATTTCCATATATAAATGATTAAAGAAAAAAATAATAATTTAGGCATATTCACATTAATATTCTCATTTTGAGTATAAAAAAGAAAAAATATTTAAATTCGTATAAAATTAAATAACTAAAGCACTCACACATATCTTACATAACATAAATAATGTATTAATCTTGTCTTCCATCTATGTTAAGCTTACAAGCATCCCCAATCGTCTTCTTCGATTCACCATAATGCTTAGCTTGTAAATCTAACTTAAAAGGGTAATTTTAAATGCCAAATTACAAGAATAAAGAGCATATATTTAAACTATTTCTGATAATAAAAAGAATATATATATTTGATCATTTTAAAAAAAATAAATTAGGACGAGGGGAGGAGTAATATAAACTTCAGAACCATGTCTCATTACACAACACAAAGATTACGTAGTTGATAACGTATCACTTAATACATGGGGAAGTTACACAACAGACATCAAATCTATAAAACGTACGTACTCTCAAACAACAAACAAACAACTATTTAACCTTGACATGATGATCGTCAATAGCTTTGGTCATATCAACAATGAAGCCCAACAAATTTATAAGTTCAGGTACATTCTCATTTGGCCTTTCATACTCCATTGTCCAACATAACAAATGGATTTCTCCTTTTGTTTCGATATGAAAAGTTATCTTCAAATTATCATATTTTAAACTAGATGCACCTTCAATTCTTGATTGTGGAGCACCTTTTTTACATATCTGATAGTTTCAAATCAAATTACTTGCTTTGCTTCGAGACTCTTCTTTTCACTTCTGGCCTTACACCAAAAAAATGAGAGTTATTCCAATATTATGACCATGATCCTTACTCCAATGAAAGAGAAAACAAAATAGAGTTGCCATTAAGTTAGAAAGGAAACCAAAGTGTTTTCTTTAATAAACTTTTTCTTCTTTGAGGTACAAGTTAAGATTTAGTCTTAAAAGAATTTTTAATACATATACCAGATAAAAATTATGAGGATGGAGTGGGGGGTGGGATACACCCTCCTACTCCTAGGACACTAAAGCCATCATTTGGGCCTCATATAGTTTGGCGCCTCCATTTTTTTAAAATATTATTTATATATTTCCTTTTTTAAAAAGTACATATACGTACTAGATGAGTGTTATGATTTATGCTAAATAAATTCGATGAAAAAAATCTTCTTTTGTAAGAAATAATTGATGAAAATATGGATATGAAATCACAAAGTCTTTGAATATTTTAGTGTTTATTGCTTTATTATGCAGGGTGATCAAACGATTTTTCACTTCAAAATAGATTCAACCAATTGAAGCATATGAAAATATTTTGATTTCTTATTTGGTTGGTAAACTATGAGATCACTATATGATAGAATTTAAATATTTTCTTAACCTTAACTGTCTTTACATGTAATAGTTATTCTGATATTAATGGTTTAGATTTAGTTTTTTGATTGACAATTGGTTAAAGAATAAATACCAGTACAAGATAATTATAATCTAATGAAATGACTAAATCAACTAAAAGCTTGCTTGTTTTTGCCAGATACACATATTGATCATAAAAAAAATATTTATACAGTTCCCTGTACCGTACCGGTCAAGCCAGAAGAAAATTTTTGAAAATTAAAATTGATAAATCTCTTTAATATCAACATGTCTAAAGAGAGTTAAATATTAGCTATATTGCCATTGAAAATAATTTAAATGCAACCCGTCGGTGTTACCCTGCTTGAGCTTTGGACTTCCATGTTGGAGTCTAACTCAAACCCCTTGCTAGTGAAAAGCAAGAGGTTTGCTTTTGGGTTGAGCTCTCGCACCAATGCTTGCCTCGTGCGGGTTACCGCTCCTATGTTATCTGCGAGCTATTGCTATGAGCAGCCCTGTGTGCCCCAAAGTAAGCGACCGTAATTTTCTTATAATAAAAAAAGAATTATTAAAATAAATTGATTATAAAATAGTAACTAATGATTTCATATCTAAAATAGCTGAAAAAGTAGAATTTAAATAAAAGTATATATGATGAAAAAAAATAAAATACTAGAGCCCCTCTCTTCAATTTCGATTTAAGCTCCCAATGTTGTTAAGTCAACCTTGGTGATGGTGGTTGTAAGCCAACGGAGGAGACAATGCAAGTTATTTTCGTGTTTTCTTTATGAAAATCTTTTATCCTTTTTTTAATGAGTTTTTTTTTCGAAAGCAAATATTTTTTAGACTTCTTGACAAATCTAAAACACTCTTACTATGTGTTTGGTACAAAGGACAATGCATAACTTAGTGTCTTACTTATTTTTTTAGTGTTTGATAAGTAAAGATAAACATATTTATTGTTGGAAAGAAAAGGAAATCTAAGGGAGAAAGTAACAGAGATTAGAGCAAAAGAAAGTTGAGCTACTGCCCGACTTCTTGTTTCGTTTTTTTTTGGGCATTATGAAACTAAGAGACTTTCCTATTAAATAGGCAATTACAATAAACTGAATACATAAATTAATGAGGTACCCACTAATTACTATGTTAGCTACTAATCTTCAGTATATTAAATTTGGGTAAAATAAAGGGAACTAACAACAACCTCCTAAAGACTTGGTCAAGTATCTTTGTCCTCGAAGTGTTCAAGATCTGTTGTCCCAACGATATATCCAGCACTCTCTTTGCAGCTCCATAGGTGAAGCTTGCTTTGTTGTGCTAAAATCTCGATATGACTCCGAGACACGAAAGCCGATGTCAGGTCTTGTAATGAGACAAGTATCAAACCACCACCCACTTCTAAATAATCGCATTGGCCATTTCGACCATCATCCACGACCCACTTCTTATTAATATCATTGGTGTATCACAGCTTTACATTTAACCATAGTACACTTTTTCACATCATTCCTTGTTTCACCTTCAAAGACCAAGAAAATACTGCAGCAGACCAAATCAGACATCTCAATTCTTCATCATGCAGTCCTTAAATTCAGTGACGATAGACCACTCGAACCCATATATATCATATCGTCACGGTAAAGACCTACCACCAAAAAATCATTTTATACCTTCTTGTTTTACAATAAAGATTAGGCTCATTGTTGTATGTTCTTCAAAATCCATTCTCCTGGAAATACGCAATCATTTTGAAGTACCATGCCGCGGCACTTGCTTTAAGTCATAGAGTGCCTTTTCAACCTTTAACCTTATTCTTCTTTTGCATTACGTACAACCTTCCAGGCGGTGAGACATAACCTTCCTCTTCCAAATTCAACCATTTAAAAAGGCATATGTTAACAGTCAATTTGATAACAACTGGCCAAGTTAAATTAGCAGGCCAAGGGCTAAGAAAGTTCTCACAAGTTTGGAAAGCGGGCAACAGGAGGAAGTCTCGTCGAAGTCCATAACCTTTTGGTGGGAATAACGCCTTTTGCGACAGCCTTGCCTTGTTTTTTTTGGATGCTTCTGCCATCTTCATGATATTTGGTTCTAAACACCCATTGTGAGCCCAATACTGTCCTTTCCTTCTGGGCATCAATTTACCAAGTCCCCATGTGTGATTCTTTTGATAGCCAACAACTCCTCTTCCATAGCCTTTTGCACCATTTACCTCTGTTTCCTCACTTCAAAGAATAGGATCTGAACCAATAAAGAAAAATACAAGATATATTGTCATCATATCGGGATTTGGGTTCCTATCCCTTGTGTGTGATCTTCCTTATGGAGTTGGCTGCTGACGGTTTTTCTAATGTTGGAGAATTTTTCTGGTGTCAATTGATAGGTATCTATGGACCTGCCAAAACCTGATCTGCTCCATACTCTTGCTCACATAACGTCCGAAGGCAACAATTAAATTTGAACTTCATTTCCTTAATTAAAGTTCCACACAGCTTGCATCTGCATTAAACACAGACTTTCTATTGACCATAATTTTGCCACTCAACTGGATTGTAGCTTATAGAGGCTTTGTATTGTAGCTATATCCAACAAGATACATTTTTCATCAGCCTTGACGTCGAGCCTGCGATTCACCAATCATAAGCTATACATCCAAACACTAGTGGCTTACCTTGTTGTTATCTCTCCAGCTTCATATGGTGTCTATTGAACACTCAGTATGCCCTTGGTGGGTGAATATTCACAAATACATAGTGGCAACAGCTATCATCCAAAAACACTTCAGTAACACCTTACCTGCCACTCATGCTTTCTTCCCATCTCGACAACGTGCGTCGTTCGTTCAGTACACCGTTCTGCTCCGGTGTATAAGGTGCTGTGAGCTCTCTATGTACTCCATTTTCTCCACAAAAGGAACACAATTCTTTTAACATAAACTCACCACCTCTATCTGTCCGAAGAGTTTTGAGTCTACATCCCCTTTGCCACTCACCAAAGATTAAATTTCTTGAAATTGTCCAATGTTAGATTTTAAATTCAAAAAAATATATCCTAACTCATCGATATAATCATCGTAAAAAGCAAAAGTATCGACTTTCCGCTAAGGACTCAACACTCTGGACCGCACAAATCACATGTACTAACTCAAAGAACAAACAGAAGCGCTCGCAAGACTTGTCCCCCTATCATGAAAACCGTTTACTTTTTTTTTCCATAACACACTGTTCATCACAAAAATCAGATTCTCACTTTTGGCAACCCAAAAACCATTTCCTTTGGGCTCAAATAACTTCAACCCATACATTTAAATGACATAAGCAAATGCACATTCTAGTTTCAATCATCTCCACTAGCTTACCATAACACACTTCAACCATTGAAACTTTCTAAAGGAAACATTTTGTTGTTAGTCTTGGAACTTTTACAATGGGTTTCCCAGATTTCTTATTTTAATAGTGCAAACACCATCATCCAAAAAAAATTGAGTACCCGCTAATTCATTAGTTTGTCCATGCTAATCAAATATGATAGTCTCGGAAAAAACATCACATCTTCTAAAATTTTTCATTACCTGGCTGGCATAATCTATAGTGCTGTCGCCTTCAACCGAATCTTCTTGTTATCTCCAAGCCTCACGTCTGATTTTTTTTTGGACTCATTCAAGATCTTGAACAATGTTTGTTTCCAGACATTGATGGAAACATCCACTGTCACAAAAAACAAACATCGTAGAGTCTTTTTTCACAGAAAGGGCCATGAACAACTTCATATTCATCATCATTTTCTTGCAAGCTTGCTTGTTTATTCTCATCCTTCCTTTTTTGGCCACATAACTTCTTTTATATGACCTAGTTTTCTGCAGTAGTGGCACCAAAACGGCTTTTTTTGTTTTCTCTCCAATTTGGTCCTACTCTATCCTGACTTCTTCCGTGGCCGCTTTCCTTCCTCGAAAGGCACCTTCTGCTCGGCCACGATTTGCAAAGTTTTCTAGCTATATCTTTCTGATTAGTGACTCATCACCCTTCACCTGAAATGCATGTTTCTCTTCTTTTTTTCATGTACCTTAGGAGCCCCTCTTCATGAGCCCCCCCTTTTTTTTTGCCATAACCAGTAGGTGTTCATCAAAACTATATCAGATAAGTCATGGAGATTCCTCACAAATCGCAGCAACTATATGTCCAAATTTTTGGAGTAAGACTCCTTAAAACTTTTGCTCAACAACAGTTTCCTTTCCGATATATTTCACCATAAGACTTCATTTGATTAACAGATAAAAACTCCTAGAAAAGTAAGTTTGAACAGATTCATTACTTTTCATAGAAAGGTGTTCAAGTCGCGACGGTAAGTCTGCAATTTTTACCGTATCAACTTAGCTGAACCTTGAATTTCCTTCTTCAAAATCTTCCTGCCTTAGAAGATGTAGTTTTTTGTTTGTTTTTTTCTGCTGTATTCTTGAAAAATTGTATCATGAAGCTGCTTGTGACTCATGCACAAGCTGGGCGTCTTTCTTTTTTGATCTCTCACTTTCTCTGCCTCCTCGTCAGAGCCTCTAGAATCCACAAGCCTTCGTCCACCAGCTCCCAAACTTCTTGGATTTGAAAAGAGTTTTCATTTTGATAAGTCCAAAACTCATACTTTTTCACCGTAAAAATTGGCATGAGGGTGCGAAGTGAGAAAATACATTCACTGCCATTTTTTTCTTCTTGCCCTTCACACTTCCTCTTTTGTATCACGTCAATACTCAGTTGATTATAAACCTCCCGACTACTCAATTTCCAAAAGGAACCTACTCTGATACCAGATTTGTTTGGAAAGAAAAAGGAAATCTAAGGAAAGTGAACAGGAATAGGCAAAAAGAAAAGTGAACTATCCCAAACTTCTTGTTTCTGGTTTTTTTGCATATGAAGCTAACGAGACCTGCCTATTAAATATCCTTACAATAACTGAAATACAGAAATTTTAGGTACCCACGAATTACTAGTTATCTACTAATCGTCCTACTAATCCCACTATATCTAACCTTACTAAATAAGGGAACTACTACATAACCCCTAAGACTTGGTCACTATCTTTGAATGACTTTCTCAACAATTATTTCAAAACATATATTGTAATCTATCTCATCAAACGCCATTGGTGGGTATGAGGTGAAGGATTGGTGGCTAGGGGTTTTTGTATGGGAGGGGGATGCTTCAGTAATGGAGGAGCGGGGCATTGAGTGTGTGGAGATAATAGATAATGAACTTACAATATCATTTTATAATTTTTTTTTATTTTTAAGAAATTTATTTTTTCACATAGAAAATACAGTTCAAAATATGAATTTTGATCAACCAAATACTAGACAAAATTAAAAAATACTTATAAAAAAATAATTTCATCCCGTACGCAACACATCCAATTTTGCCCGCATCATCTAACTCTGTTAGTTTTGAGTACAGAAGTCTAATCAATATCAATTGGTTTCGCCTGAATCTGTAGCTATCCTCTCCCTCAACCGCTAGCGGAAAGTTTTTCCCTCTTTTACCGGGAAAATATTTATCAGAACTTTTTAAATATTATCTACCGAAGTATACGTCCAACAATTTTTGGATCAACCGTCAAGGTACCCCAGAGCTCACAACTTGTACATGCAAATGGGCACATAGTAGAGACATGATGTGGTTTATTTGTAAAAATATCATGAAACACATCCTTATTAGCCTTCATTTCTATCTTAGCATACAACAGACTTTAGACCCATTTTATTAAAGATTTTCGATAAAAAGATATAATGACACTATAGAAAAATTGTAGAGAAGTGTTGATATCCTTCACAAAAATTATTCAAAAATATATATAGACTAGAACGTGGGAAGGGAGAGGTGTTCTTTTTTCAATTTATTTAAAAAAGTCAAAGATGGTATAACATCCTTATTAAGTCTCATGCAGTTGTAGCGGCAACACTTATGCAATAATGTTGGGAAACTTTCCACAAAGTATGTGTATTAAGAAAATATTTATTATTTAAAGTAATAATATTTTCTTTTTTACTTAAATATTTTAATATATTTATAATCAGTTTTAATATATATTGCAGAGAGAACAATTTATAAAATAGTTATCGTAATAAATCTATGAAGTGGATAATACTTTATATTGGCCATGTGTAATTATAATGCAATTATCATATAATTTTATTAGTTGCCACTAATGATAAATCATCTGAACAAATTTCGACTATCATATATAGCTACGATTAGTTATACTTTTGAATTTTTTTCGTATTTTACTACTTAATTAAGAGTTTTTTTTTATGTATATTTAAGAACAAATATGTAATGCATATATTCTTGCTATCATATACACAAAAATAGGAAGATGGCGGAGCATATATAGATATATATATATATATATAATATATATATATAGAGAGAGAGAGAGAGAGAGAGAGAGAGAGATTTCCTTCCCTTTAACGTGTGTCTCGCAAAGTCAATTGCAATCGCTAAGACATACCTATTACACACCTATACTATTCAAAAGTGAAATTTCTAACCCCCTAAAACTGACATGGCAAAAAAAAAGAGTAGGCGCTTCAGTTTGAAAAAAAAAAAGTTAAAATCCTTTTTTCTACCTGCACCGCCACACCTCTTCTTCTTCACACCCCTACCCATCGTCTTCTTATTCATTTTTTATTTTTATCACACTTTTTTTATTACAATCTAAAATCATTTTTTTAAATTCGCAATCAGGTTAATTTTCATAGATTTGTTAATGAAAAATTGTCTTTTATCTAGAAAAGTTTCAATTGATTGTTTCTATCCTTTTTCAATTTTTTTTTGACTTTGTTAAGAATTTTGTTGTTAATCACTTTTTTGTTTTGAAAAAACAACCATCATCAAAAAACAATTGAGTACGCCCCGCTAATCATGATTTGTCCAATGCTAACAAATTATGAGAAGGCTAGAAAACACTCACAAGTCTTCTAAAATTTTCGCATTACCTGGGCTGGTCATAATGCTAATAGTGCCCTTCGCTTCAACCTGAATCTTCTTGTTATCTCCAAGCCCCCACTTCGATTTTTTTTTTTTTTTTGACTCATCAGATCCTTGAACAATGATTTTGGTTCAGACATTGAATGGAACATCCACTTCCAAAAACCAAACATCGTTTAAGAGTCTTTTTTCACAGAAGAGGCCATGAACAACTTACATTCATCATCATTTTTTCTTTGCAAGCTTGCTTGGTTTTCTCATCTCTTGCCTTCCTTTTTTGCCACATAACTTCTTATACCAGTTTCCGCCGTATGTGTGGCACAAAAAATTTTTGTGTTAATCAATTTTTTGTTAGTGAACCTTATGGTTTTGTGGTGATTGTGACAGTCAAAATTTAAAATATATAATTGAAGGTTGTGAAGAAGACAAAATCGATATTGATAATGGTGGTGGCTATTTGGTGTTGGGTGGACAATGAGTGAGATCTAGTGATGAAGAAGATATAACTAACTTGAAGAATTAAAAAAATTAATTTGTGATTCATTAAGTAAATCAATTAAAAAAGAAAGTTAATTAACAAGAAAATAAAATTTAAAAAATATATTTATGACATGATGCTAACTTAATGACCGAGGAAGAATCATTTGTTGGAATTATAAATGATTAGTGGCAACTTAAATTAAATAATCACTATTAATGGACTAAAGTGGTAATATATTTAAAATCTGCCTAACTACCGACTTGACCCTATATATTAAAATAGTTAGTTGAGTTTACAGTATATTATTATAACTTTATAAAAAAAAAAAAAAGTACATTGAGAGTTCTAGGTCTAAACGACAAACATGAGTACTATCTTACTCTTTTCCATTTTTGTTTCCCTTTCGAAATTGTTTATGTTGAATAGCATGCTTAAGAAATATGAGAGTTACGAATATATAATACTCAATAATGAAGTAAAATGTGATAGGACTCCTCCCTTTGGCCGTGGCCTTTTCGGGGTCCGTCCTTTTATTCGTTCTGTGTGCTCTTTGGTTTCGGGCAGCCGCCCGTGCCGGCCTGCTGGTGCCCCCTTCTTCGCCCCTCCTTCGGCCGCCTGCTCCGCTCCGGCGGCCGTTCCCTCTCGTTCCTTTCCGGCCTCTCTCGCTTTTGCGACTCAATTCTAGGGGTCTGTGGTTTAGGCATGTTCGTTGTTACTGTACTAAGGTTTTGATATAGTGAGATGGTAATTGAATATTAGGAAGATGAATTTACATGAAATACCATTCGAATTATGATATTGACAATACTGGACTTAACCTAGGTTTTTAAAACTGAAATATGATTGTTGAAATGTTAATTGACACAAGATTTACGAATTATTATAAATTGGTTGAATTTTTGTGTCAGAGGATAAAACATAGCAACGTGGGTGTTGTGAATGTTAAAAATCTTCTTGTGTTAAATTGGTTGGAGCCCATTGAAAGGGGGAAAGTACAAGGCCGAAAACATTGTTCGACTAAATGAGGGCAAGGGATTCTAAACCCTTGCTAAGTATTATGAATATCGTGTAATTCCCTGTGGTATATAACTGTTTAGGAGTTGGACCTTAGGGATGGATGGACTTTTCCACATTGAATTAGTTCTGAATGATGAAAAAAAGGGTATAAAGGCAATGTGAATAATTGCTTGTGTGATGATCTTTGATAAGGTATAATGGTTTTGAAAGGTTGTTTGAATCTATTGGTGATGTGTTGTGACTTGTGAATGCTACTGAAAATAGTCAAATCTCTTTATTTGTGTGACATTCCATTTGCATTATTTTAAGCATGATTATGACATTAATGTGTGTGAGAAAGAATGATAACTTAAAAGATGTACTATTCAGGGGCGTATCGTGCACCGCGGATGGATACAACTAAATTTGAGGGATCATCGCTACCCATGTGAATACTATATTTCGATGAATATCACATGCATGGATGGTTTACGATTATCAGGATCGTGTCATGGCGGGTGCGACAGATGCATGACAAATCTGTCTCTTATGGTCCCTCGGACGGAGGGATACCGGGTGTGGTATTACTAGGTTCCAGACATTGCAAAAAAAAAAAGCATTATACTTACATTGATTCCATTGCATTTGCACATCTTATCATAGGAACTTGATATGGGTGTTTTTGCTGCTGATCTTGTGATTTTTTTTTTTGTGGAATTGTGATGATGAATGCTTGAGCTGTTTGTTGAGGTGTATCTCTGTAAGTATTGTTGTTGAGGAGATGTATTTGTTAAGTAATTGTTTGTTGATGACTGTACTTTTGTTTAAAGTATTGTTTGTTGAGCCATGTCCTTTGTTAACGTATTGTTGTCCTAACTGTATTGTCAAAATTTGTTGTTGAGGATATATTTGTTAAGTTTCTTATTGAACTCGTGCCCTGTACACCGTGAGTTGTTAGTTGAATTGCTTTTTGTCGCAGGTTGTAGTTGTGAATTTCGGTTTGGGGGGAGGGGGGGTAGGAGGACCAGTATTCCATCCTCTTTAGTTGTTGTTTAGAGTTTTACTTTTCTCGAGTACCATGTGGTTTGGTACTCCACCCTTGCTGCCACAAATTCCTTCTTGTAGTTACTAGCAAAACTTTGTGATATATTGTCTTCTTTGCTGAGGCTTCTTGGAGGTTTTGTAAGGTAGTTATTTGTCCTTTTTCAGCAACCTTCTACTCCTATTGATGATGCTAGAGTTTCAACTCTGAAACAAATCATTTGAGACTTGTATTCTTTGAATCAGTTGTAATACTATAAGAAGGCTTGTAGCACGTGACACAACAGTCAGGTTTTGGGATATAATTTAAGCTTGATACTTACATTTTTTTGCATTTTAATTGTATAGTTGAGTTTAGGCGACTTATATCTTGGTGGAATAACTCGAGGGCCATCACGCACCTATTTTTGGGTTAGTGACAAAATGATATCAGAGCTCCCAGGTTCATAGTTTCTCATCGTGTGTAACTAAGTTAAGTCTATAGTAGTGTCTTGAGATTGGTACGGAGACGTCTGTAGTTATTCTCGAGAGGGCTATTTGACTTTTAGGAAAAATATTCGACTTCTTGATTCTTATAATTGCGTGCTTTGGTCCAATTCTGATTCATTATCGCTTTACTGCTATCTACTCGCACTCTCTCATTTATATTGATGTTTCAGAGTCGTAATTTCTTATTGAGTAGTTGTGTGTGTGTATGAACTTGAAATGTTATGTTAGGACCTAAAGAAGTAGGTGTAAAATGCGGAAGCTAGTAAAGCAAGCTGCAAAAGACCACGAGATAAGAAGACAACGAGAACTATACAAAAGACACAAAGATTTATACCTGTTGCGTGCAATCGACGCTAAAAACGTTCAGCAAAGGAGGATGAGCAATCCACTATAAATATGAGAGTACAAATATACATAAGGGAAAGTAACCTCAACTTATTACACGAAGCTCGATACTGGGAATTCAGCACAAGTGATAATCTCTGCATAGCTTGTGATCGCCATATATTCTTCCACCTAACGCAAACTCTCAAAAGCCCTGTCTTAAGACTAGCTTGTGAATGTTGATTAGGTTAGAAGGAAGCATTCCTCTATTTATAGTGAGTCCATAGAAACAGTGTTCCACCAGAAAAAAGGATTAGTCAATCTAAAACCTTTTCCTTAAAAGGAACACCTATTTTATGGTATAGAAATCAGGGCAAATAAAACCATACCAAATCTCCCGCCTTGATTGAATTTCTGGCAAATAACTTTGCCGAGCACCTTCTTTCTTAATCTTCAAGCAACTAAACCTTGCTTCTCTCCTGCCCAATATCGTCTTTGCAAAATTATGTCTCAAAAAGAGAACCTCGTCTACACATTTCTCCAACAAAATCTCATTACTGTGCAAAAGAGGTTACGGCTAGAACTACAATCTATACAACTCGCAAGATGACACCTTCATTTCTAACCTGGTTCAATGGCATCGATCACCGGCGAACTCACTAAACATGAGCTCCATCATTGATTTGGGGCTCATGATACCTACTTGTTATTTACCAAAAATATAGTAGGTGTAAATGTCTAAAAGCTAGCAAGCAAAACTCAAAAGACGCCGAGTCAGAAGACAACGAGAGAATATACCAAAAGACACAAGATTTAACCGTGGTTCGGTCTAATGACGCTACGGACGTCCACATAGGAGAATGAGCAATCCACTATAAAGTTGAGAGTAACAAATACTAAGTGAAAGAAGCTCTCAACTTATTCAGCTCGAATACATGGGAGTTCACACAAGTGATAATGTATCAGCTTGTGACGCATAAATTCTCCCCTACCAAACTCTCAAAGCTCCTTAAGACTACAATGTGAATGCATGATTATTAGAAGGAGACATTTCTCTATTTATAGAGGTCCTAAAACTATAATTCACGTTCCTAGCCAGTGAAAAAAGGATTAGTCAATCAAAACCTTTCCTAAAGGAATACCTATTTATGGTAAGAAATGCGGGCAAATAAAGACCTTCACAAAATCTCCCCACTGCGTTCGTAATTTCTGACAAATAAATTTGTCCGACCTTCTTTAGGCTTTATCTTCAACACGACTGCTTCTCCTCTCTCAGAATCCTCCTTGTGTGGGCAAAATTTATGTCGCAGATCATAAAGAACCTCTCTGAAACAATTTCTCCAACAATCATCTTCATTACTGTCAAAAAGGTTCGACTAGAACTTATAGCCCGTCAAATGATACGACCCTCTTCTTAACCTGGTTCAATCATACATCAGCCGAACCACAAACGTGACTGCCATCATTGAATTTGGCTCTGATACACCACTTTTATGACCCGAAAATATAATAAAGTAGGTTGTAAATGTCGCGAAACGCTAGCAAAGAAACCTCAAAAGACACGAGTAAGAAGACAATGATAAATATAGCCAAAAAAACAGCGAGATTTTAACGTGGTTCGGAAGATCAATCGCCTAATAATCCAGCAAAGGATATGAGCAATCCACTATAATATGGAGAGGTACTAAAATACGAGAGAAACAACCATAACCAATTCATCTCAGATATTGATGGGAGGTCATGGACCAGTGATAATTATCAAGCTTGTGCCTAAAACATAAATTCTCCCGGCTAGATGGGCAAACAAACATTCAAAGGCCCTTCGGCTACCTGTGAATGCTGATGAAGTTAGAAGACCATTTCGTTTAGTTATAGAGTCCTATACGCTTTTCCGACTCTGTAGAATAAAAGGTATTAGTCAAATCCAAAACCTTTCTTAAAGAAAAACCTAGTTATGACAAGCAAATCTAGGGGCAAATAAAACCTAACATGTTAGACTAACTAATTTAAGTTAATACACTCAATGAAAAAGACAGTGTTATTAGATCTAAAATATCCAGTAAATTGAAGGAGTGGTGTACGGTTAGTTACCGCTAGTAAAGTGAATTCAAGTTTCTTGTGTGATATATATGATATTTTGAGTGATTTAACAATTGGAAGTGGTAATTATTACAAGGATTCTTGAATAATCGACATGTAACTTTGGTATTATCGTTAAAAATACTCTTTAATGTATGTTTTGTTTAGTGTATGCATGAATGATATATATTAACGAGGACAAAATCTCTACTATTGACATTATAGATTGTGTGGTATATTAAAGAAGGTCATACACAACGCCACTGACAATGGTGGTTTCAAAGTTTTGAATTCGTGTTAATAATGCTGTTGGTGCGACCTAAAATCTACAAAGAAGCATAACTCGCTTGTATTGCGACTAAATAATATTTGATATCGTATTGTAGTCACGTAATGAGAAAAAAATTATATTGAGTACAATCTTAGCGAGGGTATGATGTATTCTAGTGGTGGATTTAACAGACTTTCACGGTGTAGTACTATGGGTATATAAAAATGGATATGTCGATCGTCAAGTTTAAATACTTAACTAACATTAAAGAGTGCATCAGTTATATAGGGGGGAGCAACAATAGTGAGGGTGGGGTGGAATAAGGTTAGAGTGGTAGTGAATCTGATTTTGGGCGGGGGGGTGTGATAGGAGGACGGAGGTGGCGGAGTTGAAGGGTGGGTTGATGGGCGGTTTATGTAGAATTTGGAGATAGTGCTAGAAGGGAATGGCGGTGAGTGTGGGTGTTGGTGGAGATGAAGCTTATTTGGGGGTTGAGTGATAGAAATGGTGGATTCTATGGTGGGGATCAAGAGTTGACGATGCGGGTATTCGAGTGCTAGGGGTCCAGGGGAGTGAGTTAGGGGTTTAAGGATGATTAGGGGGGGTAGAAAAGTAGAGGAAGGGGTATTGGAGGGCTAACTGTTGTTGGGGGGGTGAAGGTGGGGAGTAGGGTGTAGTAGTGGGGATGGTAATTAACGCTATAGTGCCCGTGTTGTAGGCTGTATACGGGTTATACGTACGTTATGGTGGGTTCGGATGGCTATGTATAATGGAGATATCGATTTGTGCATTCACCTTAAGAAAATCAAGCTAGTTGTTACTAAAGAATGGATGGTTAATCCGCCATCATTTGTTTCTTAACATACATACTAATCATTATAACTAATCTAAATTGTTCCGCCATTCAACCATCTTACTTAAGATCATCAATGAAATAAATAGGTAATATAGCATTAAAGTATACTTGCCAAATGCACCAATACAATGTCTGACAAAAGCGAGACAACGCTATTGGTAATACTAGCTCGCAACTAGTCTCATATCCTAAACTAAAGCTAGATATAATGGCAAGCATCCTCGCAAGGCGAAGTCATGAGGCGCTACAAGTCGCGGATGAATTCTCCACGTCCGGATATAGTTTCATCAACGTCAACCTGATAGCTCTACGCGGTCCACCCTGTTCCTGCACGAACTCTAGAAAATTTAGAGTTGTATGGGAATTAGTACATTACACCTTGTACTAAGTATAGTTGGGCATATGGCAATCACACAAAACCGAAGGACATGTCATGATTGAAGAACAACTTCTTTCTTAAACCTAACATGATTATGGAAAGTGAATTTAGTGGACTTGGCCACATTGGGATTAGGAAATCATGCCGTACGCAGTACATGTCGATCATACTACTTATTGCGATATTGGTACACAATACACATAGACATCGTAGCATCTATAGCAATAACATATTGCATATAATCAAACATAATATTTTGGGCACATAGCACATAACATATTGCGATATAACACATAACATTTTCATATATTCGTTCCATATCCCTATGAGACCATGGAATCATGAACTGTACATCAGACTTCCCAAAATGAGGCTGGCAACTGATATGAGGACCCTCAACTAGGGAGGCCTTCTTTAGAAACACAGAGTTTGCTTTTCATTCATGACGTACTGGTCATTTCTTTTCATTCACACAGATGCTATGTAACACAAGTTATACTGAGATTTAGTTTAAGAGACTTCATCGGGTTCACTGTTCAATGATCAATAGATGACCTATATGTCATTACTTAAGTCTAGCTCACACGTGTGCTACTTGATTATCCAATCCCTAACATTTGGAATATTCATTTCATTATGACGTCTCATTCTTATTTCATCACTCCGTGAGCATCATGAATCTATCCAGTGTCCCTTCCCCACCACCAAAAAGAGGCGGAATCACACACGGGTCAAAGTGACGCCAGAAACATGGCTGTCCGTACATGGAAATTGAACCCGCCATGGGATTTCCCTATATTGGCAGTATTATTAGTTCGTCAGACTAGGAGAAATAGGAACCTATATATACCAAGCATGCGGACATATTCTCATCTGCATGAGAGTTTATGTGAACCTGCCCGCCCTTCCCAAAGAAGGCTATCACCGGCTCATAGCTAGTCTATCGGTTCTTCATATCAAGTTCCTATACGATTCAATCTCATAATGTCATGGAAGCTGCTCGCTAGTATGAGGTACATCATGATGGCAATAGAATGATTTTCTCATCTTATCATTAGTATTAAGTGTGTTAATCTCCATATCTTCTATTAGAGTGTTCTCTAGAAACTGGTCTCGTTCATAACTTTATACTCCATAGGTGTAGTACGATTTTGGTAACATACTTAGGCTCATTTGAGAGATTAGTTCTCGATTTCTTTTACATTAGCCTCAGATCCTCTGGTTGTCACGCATAGGCATCATTAACATAGGCTCCACATTTGGCTCTTCATAATTACTACTCACATCCCATGTTTTTACGTGCATATTCATTCATCGATAATGCCCAATTCACTTGGCCATTTGTGTGTTTCTGACATCTCTTACTTGATACACGCTTCTAGGGTTCATCATTTCATTTACATACATGCTTAGTTTACTTACTTTTTAGACGTATGCTAGACTTATGGGTCTATACACACAAGCCATGAGACTCTTTCATAGTTCGTTAAGTGACACATATCTTCGCTGAGATTATGTATTACTAAGACTTATGCATCGTGTTTATGTCAAAATGATCGATTTTCGATCTAGTAGTTCCCGTGCATTTTCTTGAACATTTCAATTTCAGTACGACTCGATGTATCATCGTACTTTGGGCTTAAGGGTTAAGTCCAAGTTCGAATTTCCCTTGACACATCTTACACTTTTCATTATATTTTATTTTTAGTCGGCACATGACATGTGACCCTATATCGAAGCCCAACTCAGGGCCTTTTTTCTTATTTATCTTCTCTGGAATCTCCATCCTACTTGGACGAGGGGTATGTGGGATCGTAACCCCCACTACCCTTTTTTTTCATTTCATTCTCTCTGTACAATTCGTATAGACTCTATGAGGGTTGTGGGATCAAACCCGGCTACTACCTCTATTTATTTTTGCTTTATTTCTACAGCTATTAGCCTAGAGGTTTGTGGGTTCCTCAATATTCCTGCAGTCTCAAAAATTTTTTATCTACATTTTTCCTCCTTAACTCCGCTCACTGGCCTTGAGGTCGTGGGTTTGATTCTCATCATCCCTCTACATTTCTTTCTTTAATTTTCTCCTCCGCTTTCTGCTCCTTACGAAATTCTCCTTTACCGTCTTTCACAAAAGAGCCTTGAGTATCGTGGTTCATTCTCACGCTCACATTTCTTTTCTTTTGATTTTCCCGCTTATTCCCTTACTTCACCACTCGCTGACTGATGTCGTGGTTTCGATTCCCACCGCCTCCTCATTTTTATTTTATTAATTTTTGTACGTTAATTTTCGAGCTAGCCCCTCCAAGATCAATTCCTCCCTTGACCCCCCATTCTTTTCACTTTTTAGGCATTATACGGGTGAGGTCACTAGGTGTTCTGGTCACATCCTGGTTGGCCTCATCCCTTTACAGCTCAAGTAGTTTCCAGGAATTTATTCATCATTATTTAGGCCTATAACCAAACTGTAAATTTGCTGAAATTTCATCATTTTTCATCTCACATTTGCACGCAACACTTTCACGTTGAACTCTGAGGAAATTCATAGAACATCTACTTACGATTTTGGGCGGGCGATTTTTATAAAATCGATCTTAGCCAAAAATTGGTACTCAACTCAGGCATACTTTTCATTTTTAATCGAACATCACGATGTATATAGTTTTTAATTTATCACGTAAAATACAACCATAAAATTAGCAAAATTTTGGAGTCTTAACCGAGTTACGCTTAGTCACTGTAACATGCTTTGCGCAGCACCACGAACCTTGGCCGCATGAATTTTTGAACACATGGTGTTTCTTTCATTACAATTTTTAGAGTAGCAGCAAACATAAATCTATTCATCCACAAACATAGCGCATGGAACCCTAAAATCTACGCAGTCAATCATATCCGGGCACTACCTAAATACGATTCATTGGGAGCTAGTGACCAGGGGCATGCAAAAGGAACAAATCCTAGTTTTCGGACTGAATAATATGAACCTTAATGGGTCTCTTGTAAAGGGATGAAGATAAGAGAACTCCTCCTTTTTGACATTAAACGCCTTGAATTTCTTATTCGTTTCTGTCCCAAACAAGTCACACCACGATCACGTCTAAGCGCTTACTGTCACTTGCATCACGTCTGACTGAGGCAACCTCCGGCTTAGCCTAATGTGCGATTACGTTTGTTTTCTTGTGATTTCGTGTGAGTTCTTAAAGTGTGAATAACTTGATTTATTTTCTGATCATTGCCTCTATTTTGGAAGAGAGAATACGTGAGGAAAGATAAAAGAGAGACTTTGATGCGTGAGAGTGGAGGATAAACGTGAGAGATTGATAGTTGTAGGAGGGCTTAAGATCTAGTTTAGGACGTAGTCAATAAGGTTTTTGTTTATATAAAAAATTGATTTTTATTTTATTTTTCAATCAGATAGATTAATAATTATTAATTATTACATAAATTCAATATATAGGCTTAAATTAAGATGCACGTTAATTCATGTGCTTCCACCTTAGGTCAAACGACGTATGGAGCAAGACTTCACTTCTAGAAGCCCAATTCGGACGCTTTCTGTTATCTCCCCATAATTTCTCTGCTCAACCTTATTCAATAAAAATAATTATATTACATATTTTAGGGTAGATTACGATACTACCAGCCTTAGCCAGGAAAAACTATTTACGCCCTAGAACCTCTTCAAAAACTAAGGAATTTCCTCTTTTTAAGTCAGTCGGTAAAGACTTCTTAGAGTAAATATCATTTCGTATTCTGAATCCCTACAGGTTGAACGTCAACCATTTACAAACGGCTCAACAACTGCTCTCCAAGTAGGTTGGATTGGCTGTAACGGAGGTTTCCGAGGTCTGGTCTCCTAACGCGCATCAATCTGTGAACCATGGTTCTACATCTAGCATCTCTGACACATTAAGTATTTTCTTATCTTATCCATTTAGGGGTGTCTAACATTATCATAAAGCTCCAATTGAGTGGATAATTATTGGAATCGATTATACTCGGGTGAAGGCAATTGAAAATTTAGTAGAAATGTGTTATAAGTGTTAAGTTAGTCTAGTGATTTGATTGGTATATTGGTTTGAGTATGTCATGTCGATGACCAGGTTACTTTGTGGGTTATGTACAATTTCAACTGTACATAGTGATGATAAAAGGTTCGTGATGGATTCTGATTAGGATGCAACTTTGTGCTAATTCTGTGGGTTAAAAGACTTTTGTATGGTAATGGTGACTTTAAAATGTCTAAGATATGATTTACTACTATTTTTTTTGAGTAGCAGGGTCGTATGACAATTTTCATGAGTTGGAATGTCACTCGAATAGAATTGAAAGGAGCTAGAGCCATAATGGAAAGAATTAGTGGTATATAATTTAACTTTCTGAGTAAGGAGAGAACTAGGATATTTACTTTGATTGCAAGGGTTTGGATGTACCTTCAGAGGAATTTGTAGAATTGGGTTTCGATAGATGCTGATATCACATTTGTTTCGCGCTGATTATGATAGTATATGGGTGTCTTACAAGATGCAATCATATTAGGTTATAAAAAAAATCTATTAAGATAAAACTTGAGAAAGGGAGTGTAAGTGACTATGAGATTTGTACTTTTTTGTGATTTTGGAGATTTGGTAAGAGTATGTTAGGATTTTTAGTACAACATATGATAGATCGATGAAGAGCGATAATGATAAGGCTAAAATATATTATTCAAAATAATAATAAATAAATAAAAATAAAATTTAAGGTATAAGCTAATGTTGATGATAAGAGTTATTATTTTACATTATTGAATTAAAAATTCAAATTTTTCATGTGAGTTTAGACTTATGGTAGTGTATTTTATTTCAAGGTATGGATTGGTAAGGTAAGAAATGTCGATCACATTGAGTATGAAGCATTTGAAAGGACTTAAAAATAATTTGAGTAGTAAATTTGGTTACCTTTGATTGTTATATCAAAGGTGTGTTTCACTCAATGTTTGTTTTAGAGGATAAAATGAAATATCATGAGTTGTTAGTCCAAGGATAAGATTGGTAAGCAAGTCAACGAAAGGAAAAAAAAGAGTGATGTATCGAAGAGTTCAAGACATTTTAAATTTTGCACCATGGAAAGAATATAAGAGAAGTGAAAAAATAATACCTCTCATATAGACTCATGGTTCGAAGTTGAAGGATGTATGAATTTTCATATATAAGTTCTAATATGGATATGGTTGTGAATTGACTCGATATAGACTTACTAAGAGATTTTATAAGAATTTTATGAATATTGAGTTTTGATTGGGTGAATACGTGAGGTGTGTAAATTATGTGTTGTTTATGTGGAAGCTAAATGGTTCAGATTATGAAGGTAACTTATGGATGCGAAGACCCAAATGGACCCTACATTATGTCATATTATTATTGAAAATTTTGGGGGATTGAAACTGGGCTATTACTTCTTTTATGAGAGCGAATTAGACTGTTGTGAAGTGTATTACCTAGCGATTTGAGGCAATTAAGTATGGAGCTCCTGCATATCAATTTATGGAGTGACTATGTTTCTTTTCTTTGTTTGTATGATTTAATATTTAATTAGAAATTTGATATCTAAAAATTAGCATGGAGTTTACATTCGAGTGTGATGCAATTATTTTATCTTCGATGCAAGTATTTTAGATTTAGAATTGGTTGCTGATAATTCTTGGGTGTGACATCTATTTGTCTCATTAACTGCTTAATATTGAAAGAAAGAAGCAATAGTTCAAGAACTTTTTGAAGGGCGATATGTGAATGGCACGACCGGGCAAACAGGGCGCGACTGGCACCACATTTACCCTTCCTTGTGAAATCGACCATACCATCTAAAAAACGCTTATCATTTGCAATTTAATATGACATAAAGCAATGGCTGAGAAGACTAAACTCATAAATAAGAAGACAATTCAATAACTTCTAAATTCAACATCTATTAATTCCCGCGAAAATGCTGGAACGTCATCACCACAGCCAGAAACCTCTATGAGCATCACATTAAACTAAAGAGTATTCTAAGAATCTAAACAAAAAAAGCTAGTCTATGCCGTAACTTCAGGCATCTAAGACATGAGTAAGGAGATCCAGTCAAGCGAGTAACATTACTCTAACCCTTAAGATGCGTGTGACTAGACTGGCTTGAACTACTATTGAGTCGAAGATGACGGTCTACGTTTGCTGCAATACGCGACGATGTATTCAAATAGAAACAAAAAAGTAGGGGGTCAGTACACAAAACCGAGCATAGTACTTAGTAGGTGATCAATCGGCCAACTCATAAATATAAATCCCCCCTGCAATTATATCTCAGATAACATCATAAATCAACTAATATTCTTATACGAGGTGATAGCAACAAGTATAAACAAGGATCATTTATAATATTACCCGATCATATCTTATGAGGAATCAATCCTCCACACGTCAGACTCTTTTGGAAACATGTTCTTTAGATTGAGTATATTGAGTATCTTTCAAGTATTCCATTATATTATTTTACTCTCCGTGTCGGTAACGTGACACATAGTCACGAGCACTCCGCTCCTCATTCTATCCTGGTACTGGTACGTGGCTACCTCGATCATATATCTATCCTGGTGTCGGAACGTGACACTCTCGATCCTCATATATCTATCCTTGTACAGGAACGTTGGCACCCGATCCATTACTATTCTCTGGTGTCGAACGTGACAACTTCCCTCCTATGCCTCCATATACAATCCTGGTACCTAGAACGCGGCTTACCCGATCCATCTGATCCTGGTGTCGAAACGTGTACACTTCTTATCCGTCATATACTATCCCTTGTAAGCCGAACGTGGCTCGCCCGATCCCTAATCTTCATCTACTTTCTTTTCTATCAAGTCCTTCCTTTTATACCAAGGCATCATCAGTTAACTAAGTAATATTTGTTTCCTTCAAGATTTAAGATTCATTATCTCTTCATCATGCTATTTTTATCACATTATATGATATATACTATCAATTCATGGCTACCACAATTAAGTCATTAAAACCTTATAATACTTACACACGCAATCCACATATCATTCGCTATTAAGAGTTTACTACGATAGTGTAAAATACCATAAATCTACCTCCATCGAAGAATTGGTCTGATCATACAAGCTACTTCTCTCAAAATCCTTGGCTATGGCTATTCTTTCTCTCGCTCTCGTACTCGTTTCTGCTCTTCTTTTTCGTCTCTCTTTGTTCTTTCTATTTTTTTGCTTATTCATACCCGTCTTCTTTTACGCCTAATTAGTAGATATTACGATGAAATATGGCAATAATAACCGCACCTAATTAACTTAAGGTTACCTGCTTTTCACCGCCAAGTAATTAGGAGCTTATTAACATTAACCCCTAACTTTTAATATTAAAGCTATGGGTATAGTCAAAAACGTCCCTTACAACAGTATAAAGAAATCCGACCGCAGACTGGATTGCGCACTGGCGACGGGCCCGTCGTGCCTTGTCGTACGGCCCCGTCTTCCTGCGACGGTTCCGGCTGCAGGTCGTCGCAAAACGCTCATAGACTCGATTTCCACTATAGGGTCTGTGATCGGTCCGTCACGCCTTGACGTTCGCGTCCTGACCATTTGTCGTTGACGGTCAGAGAGTCAATTTTCAGTCTCTAATTCAGATTTTCCAGTTTTTGAACGAGACCCTGCGACGGTCCGTCGCGGCCCATGACGGTCCGTGCGTGGGGTTCCGTCGTCGCCCTCAGGCGGCTATTTTCCAGCAAACAAAATATAAATCTCTGCTGTCTCAAAACGCCTAACAGTCGTTAATATTGATACCTAATTACGCTCATCTTCCGTCCCTCGAGCCTATCACAAGAAGGAAAACAAGAGGCGAAAAGGAATCCTGAATCTGTAAACAGTATGTGGGTATACTTTAATCGCATATCTGCCGCTCTCCAAGTGGCTTCTCATCGGGTCTATTCTTCCATTGAACTTTGATAGAGCAATCCTCCTTGACCCCTCGAAACCCTTGCGAATTTCTCTATCTAAAATGGCACCAGGCTCCTGCCTCATAAGACAATTCTCATCAAGCAAACTGAATCTCGCACGATAATGAGTTTCCTATCCCCGATGGTATCTTTTCAAACACGACACATGGAATACGGATGGTACTCGGGACACCTCTGGAGGGTCAAGGCTAACTGCAAAGCCACCTTCTCCCTACTCGCTAAGTACTTTTCAAAGGGGGACGCAATGTACTTGGCTTAGGCTTGCCTCTTTTACCAACCGGCATCATCCCCTTTCATTCATTTGGCGAAACTTTCAATTAAGACTTGTTCATCGCCTCGCATTACTCGAAGTCTCTAACCTTTTCGATCTGCATATTCTTTTGTCTAGCTTTGGCGCCGCTATAAGCTTCTGCGTGAATAGATTTTCTACTTTTTCCTTTATCGAATTCCCTCAAAGGACAGTACCCCAGAGCCCGTCTAAGGTCTAGACGGCTGGCCGAGATGCATCAAACCAAGGCCAATGGGGGACCTAACAATCTCTACAATACAATGCTCAAAGGGAGGCCATACTCGATGCTGAGTGATAGCTATTATTGTATGAACTTACTCCGCTAAATGGTAAGAAGCTATCCTCTAGGCCACCTGTGGGGCGAATTCTATCACATCAGGCACGAAGCTATTCCTCCAACACGTGAATCGTTCGCTACTCAGACTGACTGTCGTCTGTCTGAAGATGTAACGCATGTACTCTAAGATCGCAACTAGTTCGCCAATTCCGCATGCATCTTTTGCCAAAACCTTAGAAGTAAAACTGTCGTACCTCTATCTGATATGATGGATAGTGGAACTCCATGCATCGAACAACTTCTGAGTATGTAAAGTTGGGCTACTTCTGCTGCTTGTAAGTCACCTAGAAAAAAAAATAACCGGAATGAAATGAGGCAGACTTAAGTTAATCTATCCACAATGCACCCAAATGGAGTCGACTGCGAATGTCTTTGGCAGAGTACTCAACCACGAAGTCCTCTGCTAATTCTCTCCGCGATTTCCCATTCGCGAATGGGCATCTCTCTGAAGTGTTCCGACGGCGGGCCTTTGTGTTCATTACTTTTACTTGTTGAACAATTTGGACATTTGGGCAATAAATCCTTACAATATCACGCTCATTCTTCTCCATAGACAGCCAAAGTGTTGCTGATTTTAGGTCACCCGGTAACATGCTTGGGTTTCAACCGCGGATGTATCGAATTAACTGAACTATGAGTCCTGCTGTCAGAATAGTGTTGATCTAAATCATGCGACGTCGGCGGGTTAACACATATCATTTCCCTTATCTCAAAACATCCTTCCTGGTTGATTTTTTTTGCTTCTTAGCCTCTCCTATGCAACACTTTATCTCGATCCGATCAATTTTTCATCATTAAACTAAAAAAAACACTGCTGTCCTTAATCCTTGTCAAGGAAGGAAGATCTTTCCTCACAAAGCTTCAAATATTCCTCCCTTCTCATTTACTTCTAATCGCTCATAAGTCGTTAGCCAAATCTGAACTCCCTAGCTAATGGGCAGTCTAGAAGCTTGGGCAAGTGAGCTAGACTTCCATGCTTTCCCGCTTCTACTTAAAGCATCCGGCTACAAACCAGTCGGCCTTTTCCCGGATGATATAAATAGTGATGTCTGTAGTCCGTCAGTATTTTCCATCGCATCTCCTCTGTCCTCAATTCAATCTCTTTGAGTTAAGACATACTGTGACTACGATGATCCTGTATATGACCTCACCTCAACACAGTACCCCATATCAATAGTGTCTCCATTGCTATAGTGCAACACTACCAAGCGGGTCCATTCCAAATCATGAGTTTGGTATAGTTACGTTCATCGCTTTTTAGATTGTCTTGAAGCAGAAAGCCATCACATCTTCTCTTGCATTCGGCACTGCCCCAAACCGAATAAGATGCATTGCACAATACACCTTGAAATGCTTGCCTTTCCACTAGGCAAGGTGAGAATTGGTGTCAAGTAGTCAACAGAGTCTTGAGCTTCTGAAGCTTCCTCACACTCATCCGACCATGACCAATGGAAGCATTTTGCTTAGTCGAAGTATCGTCATGTTGAAGAAGCAATAGAGAGAATCCCGTTGACAATCGTGCGGTAGTAGCTAGCTCAACGCCAACAAAGCTTCCTTATTTCTGACATCCTTAGTAGGTCATACCAGAAGTTCTTTCACTACTTCGATCTTAAGAAGGCTCCACCATCACTTCCTATCCTTAGACCTACGTGCGCCGGCAAGATAGGAACACTGCAGCCTAGTCCAAAACTCACTACTTAGAGACGTGCATAAGAAGCTTTTTCCTCCCAACATTCCAAATACCATTCTCTAAATGCTCCTCATGTCCTTCTTACTTCTTGGAGTATATCAGTATATCATCATATAAATACGATCACACAAGAGATCTAAATATGGCTTTAAAAAAGTCCCGCTTCACATCAAAACTCATGAACGCAGCATGGTGGCATTCGTACGACCGACAAGTACATCACTATCAACTTTGTAATGCCTGCATACCTGGTTCTAAAGCATTCTTTTGGCTACATCCGTTGCCCTATTTTCGATGATATAACGCGGGGTGATCTCAAGTCAATGTCTAGAGAATACACAATCCACTTGTAACTGATCGAACAAGTCTATCAATGCGATGGGAGAGGATAATTGTTCTTATAGTCACCTGGTTCAACGCGGTAGTCTATGCATATCCGAAAACTCCC
>JAKWJA010000410.1:0-123606 GCA_027704765.1 Solanum habrochaites | reverse complement strand
TTGATAGTGTAACTGCATGATTATCTCTCTTACCGGTGTGCTTGATTTGTGTAATTGCTATGACACGTCCCTATTTATGGTGTTGTTTGTCAATGGTTTCATGTGTTTTTTGGTTTCCCACCTGTTTACGTAGGGTAAGTTGATTTGTATCTATTGTTTTATATACCTTGATTTCTATTTTGAGTTGAAGCCGATGACACTACTCATTAACGGGTTCCTTGGACTGACCGCCTACTTTGTGTATTTTCTTCCCTTTTATTTTGGTGGAGTGCAGCAAGTGTACCATCGACCTTCGACTGTCCCCTCACTCTAGCCAGTCCGCCAGCTCAACATCAGAGTTCAGGGTGAGCTTAGTAATTCAGCTCGTGCTGGAATCTCTCATTCAACGTCTTGATGTCTTTGAATTTCAGACATGAGACCATCCTTTTGCTTATTTTGTTTTGTTTAAACACTTCTTAGACTTGGTATTTTGAGGATAGAGTTCCTTGATGTGAATGACTTCCTAGGGTTTGGGTGATAATTAAGTGTTAAACTTTAGAAGCTTATTGAATTGCGTTACATTACTAATTTTCTGGATCTTCCCCACATTATTTTTTGGTTATTTCCTGTTGAACTATTGGGTAATGTTTGGGTTTAAATTTGTTGGTTCGCACTCACCTAGTAGGTTTAGTGTTGGTGCCACTCACGATTCATTTTTGGGTCGTGACCAAACGAGCTAAATTGCAAGCAGTCTTGTGAAGCTTCGGCAATCGAAAATTGGATTTCAAGAATGCACTCCTGTGGAGCTTCTTTTACATCTTTGCCAAGGAATAAAACCTAACATCTTTCGGTATTTACTTACTCGCGGCTAATGATATGGAGTTGAGCATGTCATCTGCCGGAAAAGATGTGACTATTGTCCCATGATCCTCGCCAAGAAGGACAAGGCTTATGAACCAAGAGATGGAGCAAGTTGGCTTCACCCGTTTTGCCCTAATGACAACAAAGAATTCATGAGTGCAAATGTAATCCACCCCCCAAAGTTCATTCACCACGATGAGGGCGTAAACAAAATGTGAACATGCTTTCCAATCCAGCACGTTTCAAATCAAACGTCGACGCAAGGTAGATGCAAGAGGAAAAAGTATCCCCTTCTTTGGATTCTAACGTTCTGAAATTTTTGATGATTGCTTGAGTTTAAAGCTCATTGACTTGCCCAGAGATGAATCGAACCCGATTACGCTGGAAAACTGTGATGACCCAATTATTGGCAATATCACAAGAGACGTTGTGGAGTCTCTCTTGAAAAATATTTTTGGTCTTTTAAGGATGAGTGATGCGGTTGTAAACTAAATAAAATATCCTTGATGATGAGAATGCTGAGTTCTAAACCATATCCTCTACACGTTTGGGGTCCTTGGATCCATCCAAATGTATTCTCTAAAACCTGAAGAAAAGCCAGTAGAAAACAGACGTTGACATAGATGGTGATGGGGTTGGATTCTTGTAACTAGGCGAAGACGCAATAAGTCAAGCTTACGAAAATAATTCATCCGAGCAACCGGTCCGAGGAAAAATGGTGGAAAGAATCAGAGAAGCAAAAATCAAATCAAGCGCCCGTCAACAGGGCAAAGGTTTAAAGTGCAAATCACTAACCAAAAACCGCTCGACGTCTTGGGTGACTCTAAGGAATTCTTGCCAGCTCGTTCGACAACAAAGTCGTCATCATGCAATGTTTGAATGGCATCATGTTTTTTAAAATGTTGGATAAAGGAAAACGTGAAGGTGGCCCTCCTACTGTAATAGAAGAACACGATTGAAATCCTCACCAAAAGTGTCCTCCTCGAGGAAGAAGACAAAGAAAACAAGGGAAATCTAATACATGATGTCTCTGTTCATCTTCTGAAAAATCTATGAACTTCTTCCCAAGAAGCACATTTCTGTGCATACTAAATAAATCACATTTACGGATTAACGATCTTCTATTTTGGTGAAAAACTACACAATCTCTTTTTGTAAATATGGTGGGTCATGTTGCTAGAGAAGAAAGATAATAGAATCTTAAAGATGAAAGGATCTGGAGTCCAAACATTTGCCTATCCCAGCATTGAAGGAACTTGGCAGATCACTACTAGGGAACTTTAGTGCAAGTCCATCTGTTTGATACAAGTCCTTTAATCAAGGCTGGCGAGGGTCCATAGGCTCTATTAAATTAGAGATCCCACAGGGGAGATTTTGCGATCAAGCTCATGGATTCTTATTTGAGCGCAAAGACATCATATAACAACATATTACTTGGGCAGGCCTTGGGTACATGAGAATAGAATTGTCTCATTCTTACTTACATGTTTTGAAATATCTTGAGGTGGAATTGAACGAAAGATAGTTGCAGATGATCATCCTTTCATCAACCGAAGTGGAGACACACTTTGCGGATGCGAAATTTCTATCTGCGATGTTATGTTTGTTAAAGGGTCAATCCAATACGTCAAATCAATCAAGATTGATATAGTCGTAAAGTAAAAAAATTGTATGCAGCTAATCGAAAAGTGTGAAAATTGACACTAAAAGACTCTTTTTTCCTCCCATTCTTAATGAAAAGAAGATCCGTCTCCAAAGAAAAAGCATACTTCTAGGCTTGCTCATGTTCCAAAAGAGAAGAACAACAAACAAGATCAACCATCTAACCTTGAAGAAAATGCATAAAGGGCTAACTCTACTCTTCCTATAAACGGATTAAGGCAATAAACTCTTGTCCCGCAAAGCTTGCCATAAAAGGTCAGTCGTTCAAGATCAAGTTCTAGATATGGCTCTCCTACAAAGTACAAAGCTGACAAGAGAGGTTTTGATCCCAATCCTACAAGTTATTTTTGAAGGCAGGATACAACCCTAAGCAGCCATCACTCTAGGGAAACTCCCATCAGAAGATACAACTAGGAGCGCGTTGAAGCCCAGGTTATAGCCCCAACCAACCGCTCCAATTCGCCCTTTCCATAAAAGGGCCAGTAATCAACATATACCTTTTTGAAGATGACGGTCACTCTGTCACTGCTCCCAATAAAGTCCTTTGTCTTGATCGACCTTGGTGAACCACAACAAGACTTTCTGTGGTTTTTGAGAGGTTTAGGATGTCCTCCGCTTGAAGAAGAATAACAATAACCTGAGAGTTTTTTTGAAAGTTTACAAACCTACTTCCATTTGATTCGAAGGGATTTCAGAAGTTTTTGATTCCTTCAGGATTAAGCGAAGCGAGTTAACTTTATGGTTTTCCTGTAAAGAGGAACCCAAGGCAAGGTTTACTTTACTTCGTTTTCAACCAAAGAGCACTAGAAGAATGAAGCAAAGTGTAGGTTCCCATCAAAATCATGTTTATACAATCCCCAAAATGTGAGTATGATTCTTGCCTTCCAAAAGAAATTTAGCAAAAGGTAGAAGATATTACTTGTGTTGTCATATATCAGTTAATGACAATGATCCATGTGAAGAGGAATATAGCTACAGATGCTCCACCAGACCTTGAAAGAAGGCTAACAGATCACAATAGATCCTTTTGAAGGATGTTTAACCTTGGCAATGATGAAGATTCCGAAGCACCAACTTACTTGAGTGCGTTTCTGAAATTGATGAAGAAGTCGCTTACATGAAGAGACGCAAAGATATAGAGATTGTCTTCGCTTGTAGAGTTTACAAAGAAATGCTTGGCTTGAATCCTAGAGTAGCTGGGTCACATCAATTGGGTATTCAAAAATGGTTCTTGTCCAGTTAAACAAGCTCAAGACTTAGACCGACTGATTCCTTGATAGAAAATGAAATAACAAACCATTAGGCAGTCTTTTTGCGTGAGGTCAAATATCCTACCTTGATTTCACTATTGTTCCTGTGAGGAAGAATAATGGTCAAATTCGAGTTTGCGTTGACTTGTAGAGATCTTCAATATGGCAGGGTTCCCTAAATATGAGTTTCCCTCTTCTTTCCCATTCCAGAGTTGATGATTGAATGCCCGGTAAGAGCCAACGTCGGGGTCCAATGGAGGCAAATGTCGTTATGGATGTTCTTCTTTCTATAATCAAATCCCACATGTCAACCAAAAGATGAAGAACTCACTGCATTTTTCGCATGCCAAAAGGATTTATTGCTACAAAGTGATGCCATGTTGTTTACAGAATGCTGTTGTGCCACATATCAAAGGGCCTATGCAAAAATATCCGTTGACGACTTTGCTTCCCATAAAAATGTTTTGACGTTTGTTGAATGCATGTTGGTAGTAAACGTGTGAGGAAGAGGGTGATCATTTGAAAGACTTAAGCATGGTATTTGAGTTACTCCAAGATGATCAACCTAAGGATGAATCCATTGAAATGGTGCCCTTCGGAGTTACTTCGCGGCCAGTTTCCTTGACTTTTATTGTGAGACATCGAGGAATTGAAATTGATCAATCCAAAGTAAGTCGATTCAATATCAACGATGCCTGACGTCGAGATATTCTTAGTTAAAAGAAAAGTCTCCAAGGAAAGTTTAGACTACTGAGAAGGTTCAATCTCAAATCTAGCGGGGAGATGTAATCCATTCATTCATCTTATGAATAAGTTGCTCCTTTTTCATTGTGACCAAACATGTAGCGAAGCCTTAAAGTATCAATTGTCTCTAGCGAAACCTCCGTTTTTGGCAGCCCCTAAACCCTGGAAAACCATTGATACTCTCCATTTCAGCACAAGAAAGGTTCCTGTCAGGAGCCCTGTTACCTCAAGAGATATTGACGGCAAAAGAAAATGCCTTTATTACTTAAGTAGAACAATAACGCCAATGAGCTAAATATCCGCCCATTAAAAGTTAAGCGTGGCACTGGTCTTCTCAATTCAAAAGTATGTAGCATATTTTCAAGCATCATGTTGTCCGCCCTTATTTCTGAAAAATCCCATCAATTTGTTATGTCAAAAAACCTGTCTTTTGACCGACTAGCAAGATGGGTACCTCCAATATTCCAACAATTTGAGATGGTGTACATCCCCAAAAAATCCGTGAAGGGACAAAGCACTAGTAGATTTCTCTTATCAAGACATCCTATACCAAATGATTGAGAGTTAACTGATGAGTTTCATGATGAAGATGCGGTGGGTGAATTGAAGTTTCCACCTCCTTGGAAAATGTTACTTTGATGGGCTGCACATCGGGCAGGATCTTGCTGGCCGTGTGTTCATATCACTCACTTCACAAGAAGAATTCTCCATTCCTCTTTACTCTAAAACATGTTTTCCTCCCATAATGTCGCTGAATATCAAGCACTGATCACTTGGACTTGAAATGGCCGTTGACATGAAACAATTACAAGGTCTTTGGTGACTCTCAATTGGTGATTAATCAACTCTTAGAGTTTTATTAGGTAAAAAAATCCAGAAAAAGGCCTGAATTACTACCTTCTCATGATTATCTCAAAATTGATCAGATGCTGGGGACTGTAACCCTTCAACATGTGGTTGTCCGAACCGAGAATCAGAAAGTTTGATGTTGGCTACCTCTAGCTTCCACGCTAAACCCTTCCTGCTCAAACTCAAGTAATTGTCCTATCAACATGGCATAGTACAACCGTCCAAATGAGAAGAATATATTGAAAATAAGGCTTTACATATCCGTCGCCTTGTTGAAGCTGTCGAAGGACGATTGAATACAACCCTCATTGACTACCTATGTTATGGGATACTTCCAGAAAATCCAAGAAGAAAGGACTGACTTAAGCTCGCCGTGCAACCTCTTTCCTCTTACATACATGAAACATTATATAGAAATCATTTGAGGGATGTTTATTCGATGTTGGGAAAGGAAGAAGCGATTCCAAGCTCTCTGCAGAAGCAACACTCAGGAGATGTGGATCACATCCCTGTGGACCAAAACTACTTTTATTTTTACATAAAGAGATGGGGATTACTGGCCAACCATGGTGAAAGATTGTCTTATATTACTGCCAGGAAATGCGATGCTTATCATTTCATGCGAATTTCTTCATTAGCCACCCAAGGAGTTGCACCAACCATCGCATCTTGGCCATTTGACGCTTGATGACTGGATATTGTAGGACCATTACCAAAGTCTTCTGGTGGACCACTTGTACATCGTGGATCAACGGATTACTTTTCAAAAATAGGCTGAAGTTGTCGCTCTTAAAGGGTGAAGAAGAGAAGGTTGCAACTTTTATACCGCGTAATATTATCTATCGCTTGGCATCCCTCTTCTATATAATAACAACAATGGGAAAACCATTTGGATAACAATTTTAATGAACAAGATTTGTGATTCTTTTTGACTTAAGCCAGCGTAAACTCTATGTACCATGAGGCCGCAATGGTCTTGTTGAGCATTCAATAAGACTCTATGCAACCGGCTCAAGAAAGTTGTCTCCAAATCCAAACGGGATTGGCATGAAAGAATGTAAGAAGCCTTTGTGGGAAACATATCAGCACAACCCAACTCACGCAAACACCATATTAACTTGCTTTTGGAGTTGAAGCGTGTCCTGCCACTCGAGCGCAATCACCCTCCTTAAGACTTGCTATTCAAAAGGGCTCACTGAGGTAACGGAAAATGCTCGATTGGCGTCTTGCTGAGTGAGAAGCACTTGATGAAAAGAGGTTAGAAGCCCAACAAAACTTGAATGTTATCAAGCTCGTCATCTCGGTAGCTTTTAATAAGAAGGTTCACTTGTGGTACTTTGTTCAAGTTGGAGATCAAGTTCTCTCGGTAGGACGACCAACATTACTTCGCCCAATTCCAGGGCAAATTTACCCTCAAGTGGGATGGACCATAGTCCCCTACAAGAGTAATATTCAAATGGTGCTTTTACAATCTTGTTTTTGATGCTGATGGCTTAAGGATCGGTCCTATTCATGCAAATTTCTAAAGAAATCCTTCCTTGAATGAAGGATGATTAACACTTAACGGTCGAACCTAAATTGCATGTTACTTCTCTCCTGGCCCCGCAGAGTGTAAAACTGCTGTACGTCACAACCCCAAAAAAAAAAAAAACTAACAAAGAATAATCACTCAAATCCCCAGAACTACGTTATGGGACTTGATCCTCTTTATGAGGACGTAGCGCTTAGAACCTATTCAAGTTCAGTTGCATGAGTGTTCAAAAAAATTTTCCCACTTGATCTATTGCATGAAAGTCAAAGCGATATATTATTTTATTTTTATCTTTGCTCATCAACCTTAAGACTGGCACGATATTGAGGTCTATGGAAGGGGCAAACCCTTATAACATTATGAATCTCTTATTTAGTACGGTGGGAAGCTCTAAATTAGATCAAGTATGCAAAGTGGAGTCCTTTATATTCTTCGAGTTTTATTATTTGAAGTATCCAAATTCTCTAAGTATACAGGTTGAAAGTATTCAAAATACTCTAAAGTATGAAGTTCAGACTTTAAGTATGTCATAGAATCCTCCAAATGCATATGTAATTGAATTCCATGCCTAAAAAGGTTGCGCGAGATGTGTCCCCTTTGGCACCTTAAGCTAGCTTTGTTGCGGATGAAATCCTCAATAGATCTTTGAATTTCCATGTTTCAATGGTGGACAAACTGTCCCTTTGCATTGCAAACCTTAAGCTTAAGGAACTTTTCACGGATGTAATACTTAACGAATCTTTTTGAATTTTCATGTCTTAATGTGGACAATATTTGTCCCTTTGCACCTTAAGTTGCCCTTTTCACTGGTGTATTTTAAAAGGAATCTTTAAATTTTTCATGCCTAAGGTGGAACATATTTGTCCTTTGCACCTAATCTAGCTTTGTTGCGAATTTATCCCTTCAAACAAAACGAATCTTTAAATTTCTATGCCTTAAGGTGGACAAACTTGTTCCCCTTTTTTAACTTAAGCTAGATTCCACGGATTTCTTTCAAAAGGGATCTTTAATTTCCATGTCTTAAGGTGGACATATTTGTCCTTTGCACCTTAAACTGGTCTTTTCACAGATTTAATCCCCCCTGTCTCAAGTTGGATAAGCATTTCAGGACCTTGTAACACCCTTGAGTTTTTATTTTCAAGGTGGGAGCGTTACCCGGTATTCTAGTAAGCTTTCATGGTCCAAACTTTAAGACCTTGTAACCCCTTGAGTTAATCTTCGGCGGGAGCGCTACATGGTATCCTATTAAATAAAAGCTTTCCAAATTGTCAAGCATTTGGGACCTTGTAACACCTTATTTTAATTTCAAGGCGGGAGTGTTACACGGTATTCTAGTAAAGCTATTCATGGTCAAACATGCATGACCTTGTAACACCTTGAGGTTTTATCTTCAAAGTTGGGAGCGTTACATAGTATCCTATTAAAGCTATCAATTTGGTCAAGCATTCGGGAACCTTTGTACCCTTGATTTATTTTCAAGGCGGGAGCGTTTGACCGGTATTTTAGTAAATCTTCCTTGGTTAAGCATTCGGGCACCTTGTAACCACACCTTGAGTTATCTTCAAGGCGGGAGCGTTTCCAACGGTATTCTGTAAAGCTTCAAGTTGGTTAAGCATTCGGATCCCAAAGACCCCTTGTAAAAACCTTGAGGTTATTTTTCAAGGCGGGAGTATTAACAATTACACGTATCTATTAAAGCTTCAGTTGTTAAGCATTCGGGACCTTGTTAACACCTTGATTTTCTTCAAGGGCGGGAGCGTTACACGGTATTATAGTACAAGCTGTCAAGGTTTGTTAAGGCATTCCGGGACCTTGTAAACCTGAAGTTTCTTTGAAGGCGGGAGCCTTACCGTCTTCTAGTAAAGCATCAGTTGGTTAGCATTCGCCCATGGAACACCTGAGACGTATTTTTATTTATTTTGTTTAAAGCATGGATTTAACCACATTTTTATGTGGATAAATATCCCTTCCGTTTAGTAGCCTCCATAAAATATAAAATTTCTTTTGCTGATCTCAAAAAAATATATATATCAAGTGAAGGATAGATTGTTTAACCGTACAGATGTTTGAAACTCGAAAGGTAATTAAATCTTGAATCTTATGTGTTTGTAGACTTGTGTCTAGATTGGAACACCAAGTGGAATTGTGATTTTCGTTGTTTCGCTACTGTTCAAGACACGAGATTTTTGTAAGTCACAACACAAATCTAAGATTTTTTTAGCATGGCAGAATCTAGAGCTAACTTCAAAACTTCAAAAAACTCTCTAAAAGATTCTGAATGTATTTCAATTTTGAATTTTGGACATGTTAGAGATTCAAAAAGTATAGTTCTAAAATAAAACGGTTTTTCATGCTTTGATGTTTTTCTTACAATGAGATTGAATTTTCTACGACGAACTGTCCGACTGTACAAAGGTGGAACGAATTTTTTAAGTCATGACAGAATCTAGAGCTACTTCAAAAAATCATCTAGAAAGATGCCTGAAAGATATTAAATTTGAATTTTGGATATGTTAGAGATCGAAAAATCTAGGTTTCCTTCTGAAAAATAAACGGTTCATAATTTTAATTTTTCTCCAAATTAGATATAAATTTTCTACGAGAACATGTCAGGCTTGTAAAAAAAAAGTAACGAATTTTTAGCAGGAGAATCTTAGAGCTCACTCAAAAAAAATCATCGGAAAGAGTCGAAGGTATTAAATTTTGAATTTCGGGTAGTTAGAGATCTAAAGTCTAGTTTTTTGAAAAACCCAAACGGTTCATGATTTTGGATTATTTTATTATGAGATTGAATTTTCTCTACGAGCAAACATGTCAATCTGTAACACAACGTGACAAAATGAAAAGAAAAAAGGAGGAAATTAACCTTGAGTATGCCCTTTTCGTCGTAAGGCCCTCACATCTGTAATTGAAGAATAAAATTTAATTGAGACAATGCAATCTATTTAAAGATGTCATGTTGTGGATAAAATCCTTCCTCTCTCCCAGTTCACTTTACCAATTTCTTTTGGCTTGGGCAATAAACATATATATATGAAATATGAAAATTGAGTAGGATTAACAATTTCTAGTTCAATTACAATTTCTTTTTGGTTGGGCATAAAACATAATATGAATATGAATTGAGTAGGAATTCCAATTCTATTTTCAATTAACAATCTTTTTGGCTTGGGGCAACTAAAACATATATATGAATATGAATTGAGTAAGGATTACTATTCCTAATTGATTATTATTTTTTTTGGTTTGGGCAATAAAACCATATATAGGAAATATGAAATTGAGTCGAATTACAATTGTTACATTCAATTTAATTCTTTTTTAACTACATGGTAATTTAGTAACCGGTTAATGCTTCAAGCCTAGTCCCCCTCTAAAGATAAAATTGTCTCGACAAGACTTAAGCAGCATGGGCATTGGTAATCATTAAATTTATAAATATAAATTTAAATAACTGATTCGGATATATTGAATTATAAATATCTTATCAAATAAATTGGTGGGATTGATATAATTGAGTAATATTTCAGAAGGTTCCAATAAAAATGGATTTAATTAAGTATAAATTAATTGATTTTGTGCTCTTGAATGAACCCAATTTGTTAAACCATATCCATCTCATTCTATTCTAGAGCACCATCTTGACGCCACGTGTGCATTATGATTTGGCATGCCAAGTCAATCAGAAAACCAATAGAATCATGACATGTGGTCAAAGATGACAATCCCACTCCATAAACCCAAATGTCATGTCACTTACATCTGATTGGCTGAACTAAACACGATTCCATCTGCAAACCAATAGAATCATGAACATGCGTTTCAAGATGACAAAGCCCACCTCCATAAAACCCAAATGTCATGTCACTTAAATCTGATTTGGCTTAACGAAACACTATTCCAATCGCACTCCTCTATTCTAAAACTATAAATAGGGGTCCCTCATAATTCAGAAAGGATAGAAAAAATTCTAGCACACGAAGCTAGAGAAATTTCTGTGGTAGCAAACTTCATTTTTAATTCTCTACAAAGCTACAAGTTTAAGAATTCCAACGCATTCAAAATTCCAGAACGATCCAATATCAAGACCACCGAATTCAAGAAAAGCCGAATCCCTGAGTTCAAATCAAAGTCAAGATCAAGATAAAGTTTCAAGTTCATCATAGATTCTAGTACAAGCTTTAAAGCCTTTGAATGTGTTTTGAAAAGGCGAATTCAGATCATTATAGAGATTGGTAACACTAACTTCGATTTTGAAATAATAAAATTGATTGTTGCATAATTTTCCGTTCTTGATTATTGTTTTCTCGAGGCGAAGTTTTATTGTCTACAGGGAGATTCTTTTTTAATAAAAACAAACAAAAAGAAAATGGGACATGTATTTTTTAAACGTAGGAGTAAATTATAACTATACTATCTAGAATTCTTTTCCAATTATCATTCTTTTTCTTTTATTCAATTTTGGCTGTAATGAAATTTAGTTATAACTAACTTTTACATTTACTCATTTATTTATAATTCAAATAATATCGTCGCGTTGATCATTTGTTTCAACATTTATATCGAGATTGATGTAAAAATGACTATTTTTTAAAGAAATAAATGCATCAAAAATTGAAAGTTATCTATTTTTTTTTAAGTTTATTATTCATACACTTTTATGTGATGCAAATAGAGTAAAAATCGAATTTTAAACGATTAGAGATTAAATTGTTATAGAATATCAAATCTACAACAAAGAAAAGTTAACTTGTCAACAAGAATATCAATCAAAAAGCAAAATTAAAATTTTAAAAAAAAACAATAGAACATAAAATTAGATAATAAATTTTCAATTTTTTAACTTGTATCTAGAATTTCAAAATTGAATAAAAAATATTACATAAGATATATATATGAAAGAAAATTACTTCATCTTATCAAATAACACTGTAGTTTTCTCAATTTTGTATATGAAATGAATTTTTTTATAGTTTATCAGAAAAGATAATTTTGGCGAGAAGTTACTACTCTGCTTGTTTTCCTTTTATTTGCATGATAGTTTCCAATATATATATTTTTAATTTAATTTTAAATAACTAACTGGTCTCTTAGCCAAATTTGATGAATTTGATGAAATTTAGTTGCAAACTACTTGAATTTTTATTATTTTTTTACATTTAAATAAAAAAACGTAATTGACAATTTTAATTAATTTAAAATAATTTTAAAACTCTCAACTTCACATTTAAAAACAAATTAACGTTTATATTTAAAATTCTTATTATTATTATTGATTGCATTATAAGGAAATTAATAAAAATGTTGATTATTTATTTTTTTCAAGTAAATTTTATTTTTCAAATAAATACATCATTTTAAAATAACTTAATGAATCTAAGTTTTAAAATGGTTTAAATAAATGTAAATAATAAAGCTACAAATTAATTAGATTTAAGATTTGAAAAAGAAGGGATAATTCCAAGTGCCCCCGCAACCTAATGCCAGAATCTCCAGAGACAGACTTATACTATATTAAAGGTCCTCTTAACCCCCTGCCTTATTTATTAATAATTTATTACCACTTTTTCGACCTACGTGGCACTTATCTTTTGGCCCAACTTGATGACTTTTTTTTCCAACTAGTGCCACTTAGTCTAAAAAGGGTTGAAAATTTACTATAAATCAGTGCAGGGGGTAATAGCACCTTAGTATGAGTATAAGTGTGTCTCTAGGATTCGGGCATAATTTTGAGGGGTTAACTTGTGCAATTATCCAAAAAAGAACGAAACATTTATCCCTAATCCTAACACGATATTTGACAGTTTCTTTAAAAAATTTAAAATTTTAAATGAAAAAAGACTAACCACAAATTAATTATTTAAAAAATTGAAAATGTTAATAGCATTGACAACGAGTCCACCTTTTATTGTTTTGTTGTTAAGTATCATATATGTTCTGTGACAAAACAATTATCTATATATATATATATATATATATCTATATATATTATATATATATATATATATCTCTCATATATCTTATAATATATATCTATATATATATATATATAAACTTGGCTTAAAAATTTAACTAATTTTTAGAAAAGAATTAGATGTTTTTAAATGTATCAATATCTTGTTGTGTAACAAAATTAATTTTGTATTACAAACTTATATACTTTTAGGATAAAAATAGTTTTGTCACGAATGTGTGTACTCATATTTTGGCGACAAAAGTTTTCCATATCCAAATTTAATTAAATATTTATGGATGTAAAGTGACTGTCCACTATTGAGAACATCATTATTGACAATAATATTTCACAGAAAGCTTTGAATTAATGGGTACTAATGACGTTCAATTTATTTTTTGATGGAAACTGAAGTGGACAATTTTTTCAATACTATTTATGTTTAATCATTAAAAGTATGTAATCATGTATTTAACACAAAATATAATTTTGTCATCAAAATCACAATTTATGATGAATCTTATATTGTACTAATACTTTCATGGCTATATATCCCACTAGGTAACTTACTCGTTATAACATTCCAATTTTTCTTTATAGGAAAAAACCAATGAGATGCACTCCTATTACACAACCGGGTTTTCAAGAAGAACTCATGTCAGGAACAAAGAAAATGATTCGGATCCAGATGTGTGGGGACGGAGTAAAGCGCGACCTGAACTTTTTTAAGTTATCATTAGATATGAATAATTATATGTAATAGTGAATATACTTACGATTGTATATATATTGTGGTCAATTTTTATATTTAATATTCAAAATTGAGTTTCAGGAGTACGTTTTCTGAGAATCCTAGATTGTGTCGGGGGGGGTTCAAATAAACAACTGAACTTTTCCACCTAGATTTGGAAAGAAAAAGTGATGGTGGTGGTTGTGTTTTGAGGACCCCAGAAGTTAGAGTCTAAGGTCTAGGCTCTCGACCCGATGTAAGACACTCCAGCAACTTAGAAGGCATTGGGGCCGTGAATTCAAATGGAGAACACTTGACGGTGTTTAGATTTGCTGCATTTTAAGATCAAATATCTAATTTACACCAAACTCTGGCAAGTCGGAGCGGAGAAGATAAGCTGAACAAGAAACTCATGAGTTTCCGACCATTCAGTAAATAAAAAAAAAGTGATAACCTGCTTGTCGACTACTACTTCGGCTCCGATACACTGACGACAGAGAGTGATGGGGAGGATTATTTATTAGACCCCACTGCCCTGGATAAAATCTCTAGACATTTATGAATTTATTTGAAAACAATTTGGTTAAACTTTATAAGTCTTAAATTTTTGCTTTAGAGATGCTTTGACTATTATTTTAAGCCTTCTTATTTTTGTTTGTGTGAGATTGTTTATATCATTTTGTGTGTTTGAATTGTGCAACATAGTCTCACAATTGAATTGAATTGGAATTTGGGCAGGTGGCATAGCAACTTGAGACTTTGTTGTCCAAAAACAATTGTAAAAAAAGCGACGGGCAACGTTGTTTAGTTCGTTGCTTTTTGGGTTTTAATTTTTTTGAAACCCAGAAAACGACGGACTATAAACTTTTCTGGGTTCTAATTATTTTTAAAATCCAGAAAAGCGACGGACAATGTGGTTTAGGGATGACCTTTCTGCCATATTATTAAATGAGCCATTTTGACCATAATATAATGACTTGGATCGCTCATATTGATAATTGGTCAAATATGGGCTTCAAGCTTATTTTTTAAGTCTCTTCAAATATGGTAAAAATGGTTCACTGTGGGTACCCATTTTGAGTCATATTAGATCATTTATTCTCACTTCATCAAGAAAAAATTTAGAGGTAGGTTGGGTGGAAGTTTGGTGGAGTAGGGGTTGTGAGCGGAGAATGTCCGGGAGAAGGGTAAACTATTTTATTTAATTTTTGCACAAACAGTTTTTTTTTTTTTTTGAAAAAAAAAATAGGGTATTTGTGGAAGTGGGGTTTGGGGGGCATGGGGTTGCCAGGGGGCGGGGTAATTTTTTTATTTTTGAAAAACATATTTTTTTTTTTATTTGAAAATATTTTTTTAGGGGTAGGTGGTGAAAGGGTGGAGTTGGGGGGGGGGGGGGGGGGGGTGTCCCCGGATAACATTTATGTTTTTTGACAGACAAATTTGGTTTAAAGTGGCTCGAGACAAGTTTGACCAAATTCAATATTTTCATTACCATATATATTTTGGATGGTTATGATCCCACCCCTTTTTTTTCTCAAATCATTTCAACACCATGCAAACCAATCCAATCCTACCATTTGCCACCCTATTGTAGTTTGGTCGTCCCTTATCGAGGTTTTTTAAAAAAGTTTAAAACCTAGAAAAGATATGACAATGTGTCCTTTTGTCTGTCGATTTTAGGGATTTTCAAAAATTGAATTTCCAAAAAAGCGACGGACCTGCGCTCAACCTTTTGGAATTTTTTTATTTTAAAAAAATAAAATAGCGACAAGTCACATCTTTTTTTTTTTAAAATAATAATCAAAATGCGACGCATCCGTAAGGTTTTTAGGCGACAATGTCCCGTCACTTTTTGAAAAGCATCGTGCCCAAAAAGCGACTGAAGTAACTGCAATCGCATTTTTCGTCCCGCTTTTGGCCAATAAAGCAACGACTTGCGTCGTTCATTGTCCCCTTTAGTAGTGCTAAGTAACCATGAATTCTAAGAAAAGAACGAAAAGAACCTAAAAAATATTGACCTTTCGCTTGATGCACTACGATTGATCTCCTTGAGCTATTTATAGATGTAGAAAACCCTAAATAAAATAATTGAGTTCCCAATTATGTAGGAAAACAAAAAATCCAAACGGAATTGAAGTTCCTCGTGAACAGTGTGTTCTGATTGTGCCTAGCTTCATTGGTACATGTGGAGCAATTTGGCAATGGTTATTGCAAATTTACTTTATGTATGATTTATAAATTTTAATCCTTAATCTAATCTTCTTCTTAATTTTCTTGTATAATCTTCCCTCTTTAATTCGTTTTAGAGCTCCAAACTTCTTCAAACTTCTTCCACTTTATGTCAACTTACACCTACAACTAAAATACACTATTTCAACAGCCATAAAATTTATGCTCAAAAGGAAAATGTAAAACAAATGAGAGACAAAATAATGAATTAAAAATAAAATATTTGTTGCCCTCGTAATCAAACTCACCACGAATTGACCGTTATAAGTCCCACATGAATTTCTAGTGTTCCTATGTCCAACCATAATTCTGTCTGACAATTATTTTTAAAAAGGATATTTGGGTCTTTCCTATGCTTTAATATCTATACTATGTCTTTTTACTCCAATTTCTATGTCTTATACCTACTTTTTTAATACCTCTGATTTTCGAACTCACTCAATTCACTCGAATCACAAAATTCCACTCCATGTTCATCACATCCAATCCCTCTAATGTCAAGAAAGGGGAGGGTTTTCAAAGCTCAAGTTTCTTTTTTGTTTTTTCAATTCACCATTTCTTTTGGGCTTTGAATAATAAGGTAGTTAACGGTTTCATCAATTGGTTTCCATTAACGCATTGATCTCCAAGATTTTTCCTCAATTTTTTCAAAGTTCAATTTCCATCAAATTGGATTGTTTTCATTCAATTATTGTATTGGTTCTATTATGTTTGATTCAATTAGTCGTTTGTGATATTTTAATGATTTTTTTACTCAATTACATGCAATTTCAATTTGATTTTCCATATAAACTGTGCATTATCCATGATTTTGAACTATGCCTCTAAAGATATGAATTTATGAAAGTTTATGCATAAGTTATTATAATGATGTTTTCTGATCTAGGGTTACATTAATATAAATCAATTAATTTGTGAAAGGATTTTTTGACATATACATGGATGTGAAATGTTTATCTCACATTAGTAATCAAATGTAATTATTGAAAGTTTTATCTCGGACATAGTTTAAGGAGATGCTCTATGATGTCTTATGCTTGACTAATAACTTAATTGGTGATTTTCCATGGATATGATATGTTTTCGTTTGACTAGTTTTTGATGGATTTTTACCTTACACTTAGAGATATTGAGATGGAATTCTCCCGTTTTGTAGAGGTCTGTCTCTATTAGCAATCCTTTTTGTTCCTAACTACATGATAACAGTAGGATTGTATACGAACCTAAGATAGTGGATCCCCTAAGCTAAATTTAAGTCCTTGGCCTTGTCCAGTAATGGACATCTATTTTTTGGTCTGTACATCAAAACAAACCCAATTTCACGTTTTGAATTTAACATGGTGGTCTATGTTGTTGATAACATTTCCCACAAATGAACTAAAGTTTTACTTAATAGTTTTTTATAAGACTTACTCATGATTTTAAATGTATTGACCATGATATGATTTATGATGTTCTTTAAAAGGTTTTTTTTCTATGTTTATCTTAGTCATGTATATTAGTTTTTTCGATAATGTCCCCCTATGATCGTGTTTCATGTTTTTATAACATATCCCTCATACTTTAATAACATTCTATGTCTAATCATACTTTTGCATGTTGTTTTAATGTAAGGTGTGACGTTTGTCTCCTTCCGGCTCTTGGCTAGTTTAATGAATAATTTGATGTTGAAGTTGATGACTTTGTTGAGTCCTCTGTTCCAGGAACATGTCATCTTCATTACATTTTCCTTATGTTTTAGTTCCTCGACATTGTAATGTGGTGTACTAATTAACTTTCCGACCAACTTTTTCTTATCTACGAGTTAAAAACTCAATAGGTAAATCCGTTTAAATATCAAAATCTTTTATTTGTCTAAGAGTTCTTGCTTTGTTTGTCTATTATTTGATATATATTTCGTTAAGAGGCTTGTGTAAATCCTCTTGTTGACTTATAAAACACTATGTCAACATCTAAATGTAATTTGGGACGTGACATATGATACCTTGAGGTAACTAGTTGTCACTATCATGAATCCTAGCCTACCCATTGGATAATCAACTGATTTTAAAGCAATTTATATACCCATTTTTGTGAAATTAGCATCTATGTACGTAAATCTAAGATTTCTCTACCTTCCTCTACCGACACTTGTTAACATCTTGTTAATAGAACCTGATTTTAATGAATCCCCCCCTCCAATTTACATTTCTGTCTAATTAAGTAAACATCAATTTTTTAGTGGTTGAGATACATCATATATAAGGTGAAAAATTACTCTGACCATTCATTGGGTTTATTAATATGCATCTTTCGCCTACAATTAATTTCATAAGGGTGTGCATTTGAGAGATTCAAAACTAATTTTTGTTTGGCCAGATAATTTTTGGAGAATGGTCACAAATGATTAATACGATCATCTCAACAATATGATTGATGTGCTCGATCCTTTCTTCTTTCAAGAGCATATCTCTAGAGTTAATTCATTTGAAGCTATTTTCGTTTCTCATTAACATGTAAATCTACCACATGGTTGGGACATCTACCAAAATATTTTTCGCTTCCTCATGGGATATTTGAACTGAGTCCTTTCTTGAGAGATTCTTCCTACCTTCCCCAGTTGCTACAACTTTGGTTTGATATCCATAAATTATTGTCGGATTAATGGAGATCTCTTCATGATACGTGAAATGCACTTTAGGAATAGTGATCCAAGGTCCCACTCATGGTCTTCTGAAAAGATTATGTTTTTGCTAGTCTTCTATAGATCACTCGCCAAATCATTGAGGGGGAAAAACAACTAGTTTTTTTGGTTGTGTAATCAATGCGTCAGCCTTTCCCGGTTTACTTCCTCTTTGCTTAATAGTTTTTGAAAAAAACAAACCGGCTTGACCTACTATAGAAGATGAATATTACCCCGTACCCCCTCCATGTCTATTTCCAAAGAGAAAATATTGAAGATAAAGAGAAGGGAATATATATCTAAGATGATGATACAAAGGGACCACTACAATATGAGGTGAAAGGAATGTGGTTCGAGAAATTCTGATGTTCGGTTGTGAATGGTGAAATATAGGAAGATGAAAATATGGGTCTTGTATAATGAAAAAGTGAATTCCTTAATGAACCAAGCATGGGGTTTTGATAACCTAAAATAGGCATGATTGGTTCAAAGTTGGAACAAAAAAATGGAAACTTGGAGAGGACCGTGAAATGGAATTGCTTGATTGAATTAATGGTTTGGATGGAGTGCGAAAGTTAAAAAGAAATCATTATGTCCCTTTATCAGATAAATCAAAGTCCAAAGGATACACGCCGATCCAAAAATCTTAGGACAAAATATACTTACTCATATTCTCCATAAGGGCTGGCATGTTTCTAATAAGGTTTTCAAGAGATGAAACTTGTTTCTCCTCTTAAATCAAATCGGGGGGGGTCACTTTCTAATTTGATTTAAATCACGGTACATTTAGCTCAAAAATGGGGCAGATTTCAAACCACTTTGATCTTATAAGCCGAAAAGAGGACTCCCATCTCATATAGTTGTAACACCGGGGAACAACCATCTAGATGTACCCCGATATCTTCGTCCTCGAAGAGGTCTTAGACTAGCCCTTAGCCATACATCATTGAATATTCATGGTAAGAGAAACTTAGAAAAATTAAAACTTTACATATGAAGTATACATATAGACTTACTTCTTAACAACATAATATACTCTTGTCTTACAAGTAATACGCATCTATTAGAGAATTACAATTTTGGGACAATAGACCTTACACTATTACAATATGTCCCATATAGGACTTACACAATCTCAAAAGATCCGTCATGAACATTTCTTAGACATAGTCAAATAGTAAGCTAGAATAGTGGTATCATCCTAGACTTGAGGACTCACAACAACTTGGGGAAATATCCAAAGTCTTGTTCCTGTCAAAATGGTCCCCTTAAAGCCTTTAAATGGCCCGACCTTCATATTGGTAGAATTTATAGAGACTTGGGGTTAGTACAAACTACATGTAACTAAGTATGAAAACATATTCAATTAAAACCTTTGGAAAAGACATGTACAAAGGACCTTGTCCTTTAAAAACATTGCTAAGTACTTTGAAAAGCCTTTTGCACTGCACACCCAAGAGCATATACAATCATATCACACAACATTAAGGCATATTCATATTAATAGTACAAGAATTGATCTAGAGTTCATATCTAAAGCTATACAACTCTTACTCCATCTCCCAGCCTACAAGTGCCAATGCTCCATTTAAGCTCCCAACAACCCCCACATAATCAAGTAAAATAGTAAGAGACCATAAGTAATGCCTTTTCCTCAATAACAGCATCATGTGGTAGTCCATCTTTTACATAAAAATTTCGACCCAATATCATGCGCATCAAATGAAAACCAAATCACTTAAGAGCACCATTTCAATAAACCAACAGCATGCTTTCATTCATAACATAACTGCATAAGAAAATCCTCCTAGAACTCCCCCTCAAAAGCCAACCTTGTGCCAATGGCATGGTAAAGTCTCATATCCTTACCTAAACGACGTAGTACCCCATTTGAAGGTTTTCCTTCAAAATGAAATTTAAGTTGCTTAGAGCTCACATGTGTCTAAAAAGTTTAAAAATATGTTAAATACCTGTTTTTTTTTTTAGATCACAGTATTTAGACTTATTTTAAGTGATTTTGGAGTACTTCCAAGAACGTCACTATGAACGTTTACCAAAGTAACCTTGAGACGGGGCTTGTGGTCTTATTTGTCTCGACATGTTTTATGTGTGCGGTGGGTTTGGTGTGATACTGGCTATGAAGGGTCCTTAACTTGTGTCGGGGGGTATGTTTGAGGGAATAATGGGGGTAAGAAGTAAGGCAGGGGACCAGGACATGGCATGACTCGGTAAAGCATGGTATACTAGTCACACCGACATAGACACACAAACCACAAATACACACATTGTAAAAAAAAGCAAGTAGAGAACGGCCCAAGGTAGCATAGCACAGTAGATCATAAAAATCTATAATTACAAATAGCACTCGGTACGAATAAGAACTGCCCTTGGCAGTGTCCAATCGACGAGCCTAAAACGACGCCCTCCTATCCGGGCTGACGCCCCCGCAATGGGGGTTTTGGGGGACTAGTTCCATCATATCCTGGGAACTTAATCCTCCAAGTGTTGAGCCTCATACCCAAATGACAGTTTCTAGCACAGCCCGTCGATGGGTCTACAAGGCTCGCTTGGTGGACGTCAATTCTGCCTGCAATCCCGCAGCCGCACGCTTCATGTTAAGGGGTTGAATTATAATGCCACCCCCATACAACTAACCATTGGAAGTTTTTTTTTTTTGGGTATATAAGTTGATTAATACATTGAAATTCCCTCCAATGCAATTATTCAAAAATTAGACTTCCCTCTCAAAACAAAACCTCATAGAAACCTACCATTGGAGATTAGCTCAGAACAACATGGCTGATAAATTGTAATGGGTTTCTTTATAAGTTTTTATCGTTTTTCTGCTATAATTCGGCATGGTGACTTTAACTTTAGATAACCTTGCATATAAGAGTTCCTTTCCAAATCCAAATTTAGCTTATGAATGTGGGTAATGTGATCTTGTTGAGATTAATTATGGATTGTTTAATTTTTGTTTGTGTAATTGTATCATTGGCTACTGTTTTGTTTTCAAATTGATGGTGAATTGTTTATTAGTGGATCAATGAATGATTCCGGTTTATGGATTTGATAAGCTTGACCTATCATTCCCCTACGTTCATAAAATATAATGTACATTACTTAGATTGATCTTCAATCCAATAGTATTAATGAGATTTCGTTTATTTTATGATACCTTTAGATACTATATTATACATGTAAAGTTAGGTTAAAATTATGATAATTGTCAATGATAATCCCAGCTTGAGAATTCTTGTGATTTTTCCTTTACTCTACTTTTATCTAAGAATTGATAGTTGAATTGTACTTGTATGACATTGTGATGGTATGATACCCTTATTTGACGGTGTTTACCTTATTGTCATGTATATGTGATGTGATTATCGCCTTGAGGCAATTGTAATTATGAAGTTGTTTTGTAATGATGATCAACCCAATGTTAAGTATGTGTGCCTAGTCTCCAATTCGAGTTTTATGATGTAGGGTTTATTTGCAAATGTTATGGCCAGGTGAACAACTAATTTTACGGTTTAGGTATGGTCTACATTATTTATTATTGATACACTTTTGTATTATTACTTCTACGCTAATACCCCGTATGAAACATGTGATCTTAGCACTAATAGGAGTCTAGAATGCAAATGTTTCAAATGTGTCCTTGTCTCCTATGCTATAATGTGGGTGGTGTGCTATATGCTGAACGTGGATTGTGGTCTTAAGAGGTGGCTGCCTCAATATTGTTGTTTGATAGACATTATGTGGATACTTGTTGTCCAATGTTCACACACTCACACCTCATGCATTCTTACAAGTCGTATAGGTTCATGGTATCTAATGAAAGGTAATTCTCCATATGCCTAGGTCTAGTAGCTATTCAATGCATAATGTCCTATGAAGTATGAATGTATCTTAATTAGGAGGACTTGATAAGTGTACTAGTGTGGCAGTGGTATGGGGAACTTTGTCTATTCATTGCCCAAGTCTACTTAATAGAAATAGTTCCTAGGGTGATTCTCTAGTCATGAATGACGGTATATTAAAGATATGCACATGAAGTATAACGCTATGAATATAAGTATATCTATGATGAAGTCTCATATGTGTAGTGTCTAAATGTGTAAATGTTGAAAGGTTTCCCTCATATATGAACAGGTACAAACATGAATGAATGCATGATGAAATATGTATGATATCTAGTTAAGAGAGGGTCCTTTTGAAAGGTTTCTCAATTTTTATATAAACCTAAATTGTTCTTAATATCTATGTACCCATGTACATATGTTTTCTCAGACGATTTAGGTTTGATGACAGGACTATTCTCATATATATCCGATTGCTAACATATTAGGGAAAATTTTTTTATAAGACATTTTTATTGAAGTACAAGTTATAAAAGCTTTTCAATAAAGGGAAACTTATCTTAGCACCGAGTAAACATGATTATATAGAAGGTTCCCCTTCCTGTGATGAATGCTTGTTTCACTAAATTGTCCTTATGTAATTGGAAACTATAATGCCCCTAAGTTCATAAAGAGGTTTTCAATACACATCTCCTAGTTCCATAACTATGTTTTCCCATAGACCTAGCAAGTGGATCCACCTAGAATTCAGTTGAAACTAATGTGATATCCTTGCAATTAGGACCCCTCTTTCTTGGTGTTGGTTCCATGATACCAAATTCCATGTTTGGCTTACAGGTATTATTGTCGTTTAAGGCTAATTTCCCTAAGTAAAATGACAATGAAAGTAAATTAATGGAAAATCAATATGATAACCTATGGAAGTTGCTTATTGTAGGTGAGGGTTAAATGAGACTTACCTATGGGCATTGCAACAAGTAGCTCTTGAGGGAGTTCTAGAAGGTGTTTTAATGTATATTTATATGTTTATGTTTCTTATGAATTGACATGTTTAGTTTTTTCCTACTTATATGTGTGATATCCATGGTATGAAACCTATTGTTCTATATGATTGAGATCTTCCTTGTATGCCATCCTTTTGGTCTTGGGTGACTATATGACGAAGATCCTCACTTGGTATGCATTGTTTGACTATAGTCTCATATTTGATGTATGAATACATGTTAAGGCTTGTATCTCTTTTAGGTTTTTACTTAGTATGTTGTGTTGTTATGGGAACTTCACATATACCATTGCACTAGTAGGCTTAAATGAGATGTATGAGTAGGGTTCATGATGTTCTTTTGTTGAAGTGAAAGTCCAAGTATGTGTAGTTGAATATATTCCTTACTATATGATGTTGAAGTATTGACTTTTCTATAATCTTTAATAAGTTTCTCTAGTAGTTCATTAAGGTATGTTGGACAAATGAAAGTATGGGTCTTATGATAGCATTTAATGCTTCTATGATTTATGTGTTGGGTTAATCAAGGTTGTATGTATGTTTTACCTGTTGGCTTTAAGGTATGCTTGAGTGTGAATAGTGGATGGGACATTATCATACTTGCACCAAGTATACTAGAGGGTACCTTCGTAAGTGAAGGAGTTAAGAAGTTAAAGAGTTTACTGTGATAGAATGAAGGTTATTGGATGGAATGTAAGTGGTGGCCTTAACTGCAATATGTGGTGTAGACCATTTGTATCTGTCTATATGAGGTATGTGACTTGTATGGATGCTTATGTATCAAGTTCTCTGAAGTTTCACAAAAGGCATTATGCATGGTTTTGAAAGATAAAAATTCACTCTTTAAATGCCTGTGTTTTGCATTGTTGTCGTACTTAGTGCTTTCAATACAAAACCATTTCTTTTTTCACCTTGTTTACAGAAAATTTAGGTTAGGATGCTTTAAGGATATCTCTAAGTGAAAGTCTAGATTATGTATTTTCCCAAGCTCAAGAAAAGGAGTCCTTAAGATGCAAGGACTTCCTATGTCCTTTTTTCTGTAAAATTTATGTAATAGTTTTGTTTAATGTTTATGTTTGATAAGGGTCGTGTCCCTATCTATTCTATTGATGTTGAGTCTAAGATGGGCAAACGAGACTTAGATTCTAAACTATGTATCTGACTTAGATATCTAGATCTATATATATATAGCTATAGCTATCTATTAATATATATAGTCTAGCAATACTATATACTATATATATATTATATATCTAATATATCTCTACTTCATCTATGCTATGAAACTTTTAGTTTTTTGCTTAAATTTACCTATGATAATGCGATGAAAGATTATATGGATTTTATAAGACCTCCGAGAGTCAAGTATGCCCTTAACTTCTAGGGATCTCCCTGGTCGTGACCGTTTGTATCATAGCATGAGGTGATACATTACATTTTGTAGGTCCAAAGTCTCATATTGGCACGTGCTTAGTAGAGTTTTTTTCTCACTGGTAAGTCGGCGACACATCTACGAGCGAGAGGCTATAAGAGTATGAGTTGTCCTTATTCACTTAATTCTCATGTTGTGTCATAGAATTTAACTTTACTATGATCTCTCTCTTATGTTACCTTGTTCGGTTTTTCTTTTAGATGGGATTTCTTGGATGATAGGTATCTCATGCTTGAGGGAGAAAGGTGGATTTTTTTTTGCTTATCTTGAATTTTAGGCTAGATGTATGTGTGAATGTGACTTTTATATATGTTTTGAATGTGATGCCATTTATGACTAATATGAGATCTATTTGAACTGACATTTATTTGAGATTTATGTATGATTGTTATAGCTTGATAGTGTTTTTACAGTGGAGTTTGTCCCCCTTTTTGGAATGATAAGTTGCTTCATGATTTTTGTATGATAACAACCTTAATGATCTGTTTTGGGCCCGAAATGCTTTGAAGAAGTGTGGTATAAGCTCAAGATGCATTAGCCTTTATATATATGTTATGGGTTCAATGTTTGTCATTAATGTGTAAGGCTTTATTAGTTTGCCTAGTTATGGGTTGGAGTCTTTTCTGTAGGCTTGATCCTAGAAGTGAAAAATAGTGTATTTTACCTGTAAGTGATAATGTTGGTAGAAATAACCTAGAAATTTACTTGCCGCTAGTGTTGAAAGAAAAGAAGAGGCCTTCCATGGCCAAGTCTACTCTATGGTTTCCCTAAGGTTTCATGACGCCTTGGTTTTATGGTATAGTGAGTGCTTATGTGGTTGTGGTTAGTAAGACCTAACTTGAGTTGTTTATGAATTTTCCTTTAGGTGTTTAGACTTAGAGGATGATAGGCTTGAGGTATTGCCCTTGCATGCTTGAGTTTAGTAGGCTCATTGATAGAAGATTAGGGATGAACACCCTCAAATGAGTTCAAACTTCCTTGTGTAAGAGCTTGTGGGGGTTTGGTCTTGACTTGCCTGAGACCTTGGTGTTGAGGACATGATGTGATTAGGATTTACTCCCCAGTGGTGGATAAATGTTTCCTAGAAGGTAAAGCTAGGGGCCCTTGATGTTTCTATGTGGAGTTCCCTTGAATTTTCTCTAGGGTGTGATAATCACTTTGGTGATGTTAATTATGGTGTGGCAAATGATTTAGATCCCATTTATAGAGGGATGATGTTGGCTTAGTTTGCTAATATTGGTAATATCGGTTGTCTCTTAATGTGGAGTTATGTTTGCCTTAAATGGGTTTACCCTAAGTGGGGGATGATGATGTGAGTAGTAAAATTGTAATATATCTCTCCCTTGTCCCTTATTCTTAATTGAGCTTGAAACCAAAGAGTTACTAGTAACTTTCATGAGAAGGCTCTTTCATAAAGTATGAGTTGCATGTTCCTCCATACATTATGTATTTCTTGAGGGACAATATGTTAGTTTTGAAGGTTCTAAATTACATGAAAAAGATTTTTGATCAATCATGTTTTTTTCCTCATGTTGATTATGCATCTTGATATGTTAGTTGTGAATTAACTTCACAGAAAATGTAAGTAACATCTTGGTTACCTTAAGGGTGTGGTGTTTAGCCTCATAATGAGAAATTTTGAGGTATCCTTTAAATGAAAATGATGAGTCTTTTAAAAATGGGATGTTTATGACATGAAACTGTTATGTAGGCTCACTCTTAAGAGGTATGGGTTATGTTTGGCTAGTGCTCTGACCGTGTGCCCTAATTGCAAGATTTCCCTACTTGATGCATGCTTCTGAAGCAACTGTCAGGCTAGAAATTAAAATTTTTTGTGAAATGAATTCCTATTGTGTTGTGGACATTTTGTTGGAATGATTTAGCGCAGTTGGACTCATAGGAAAGAAATATGAAAGCATGCTTTTGTTAAGTTGAGGGGAGTCCTCATTAAAAATGATGGCCTTTGTGCCTTGGCTTATATAGGAAGCTCTAATAATAACATGTACGTATGTTGAGGAGAAGGAAATTCCTCCTTAAACATAAAAAACCATTATGATGTTAAGTATGGCTTAAATGTACTATAACTCAATGGTTAAAGGATCCTTTTTGACCTACTCGACTCAAGTCGATGTGCATTGAAGTTTAAAGTGTCTTATTTGCTTCTTGAGTGATGTTGAAAGTTTGCCTATATATGGCTTAAAGGTTTTTTTGCATACTCCTGGATCTTAATGAATTTACGATTTTAAAGACCATGTATTATTAGGAGAACATGTTCCTCCTTGAACGATGAAAAGCGCCTAGTGTTTGATGCATTTACAAAGTGATGAATAAATGTTTGCTGTGTTGTCATTAAAGTGCAAAATGGGTTAAGTTGGTGCATTGAACTTCTTATGTGTGAGTGTTGGATTTATAGTTTTCTCTATGGATTTATTAGGTCTGTGAAGTGTTTTCAAAAATGTCCTCAAGAGTTTATTAGAAGTCAAATATTCCCAAGTGGGGGATATTTACAGGTACCTCAAAAGGAAATTTAGGTGATTAGGCCTAACATGTGTCTAAAAAGGGTTAAAATAGTGAAATAATTGTTTTTTACAGTATGCCAAACTTGAATTTGAAGTGATTTGGAGATACAACGTCCAATAACGTCCGATGACTTTCGAAAGTTCGTCTGAAACGTGCTTGTGTGTCTTAGTGGTCTTCACATGTTTTATTGTGCGTTTTTGTTGAAATTCATATGGGAAGTTCCTTAACTTTGTACATGATTGTACTTATATTGAAAACGTCTAGGCACAATCCCTACGGACCACCTAAAAAAAAAAAAAAAAAAAAAAAAAAAAAAAAAAAAAAAAAAAAGGGTCCTTGAGATGACCGAAAAGGCTGCCTGACACTACCTTGGCAATGTCATCGACGAGCCTAGAACGGACGCTCATAGCGCAGAATGACGGCTCGTCGATTGGGGGTGTGGGGGGTGGAGTCTTACCATCTTATCATGGAACTTAGCCCCCAAGTGTTGATAATCACCCAAACAACGGTTTCCAGACGACCATTGATGGGTCCTACAAGGCATAGCTTGAGGGGCGGTTGGATGTTGCCACAATCGTGCCGCTGCACGCGCCATGCTTAATGGGTGGAAGAGATTCACCCCCATCCTAACTGACCCTGGCAAATTATTTTGTGTATTTTTTTGGGGTATATTAAGTTGAATAATAACATGAAACCATTCCCCATTTAATCTTCAAAAATTAGACTTCCTCTCAAACAAAACCTCTCTAGAAACTCATTGAAGATGAAGTTCACGATAATTGGTTGATTGTTGTGATGGTTTATACATCAATTTTCGTGGTTTCTCCTATACTGAGTATGGTGATTGTTCTCTTTAGATACCCTTTCATGTAAAAGAGTTCCCTTCCAATGTTTTCGAAGAGATTTCATGATCAAATTGTTGTATCTTTTCATCCTAGGTAGCATGGTTCTTTCTCCAATTTATTTCAAAAGCTCCCCCCCCCCCCACCCGCTTATGATTCTTGATGATTATATACGATTTTTAAAGTGAATTTCAATCAAATTTTCATGATGAACATGTTTCCTCTCAAATTCTCAATTTTGCTTTGAGTGTGTAATGTGAAAATCTTGTTGAAATGATTGTGGATTTGATTCGTTTGTGTAATTGTATCTTTGGATCTCTTTTTGTATTCAAGTTATAGTAAATTGTTGTTGAATCATCAATGATGATCAAGGTTTAGGGTATTTGGTAACCTGGCTAATCCCTCTTTCTAATAGAAGTAATGATATATTTGTACTTAATGTGTGTTGATCCTCAATCAATTAAAATTATGATTTCGTTTTAGTTATGATACCTTTAGCTTCCTGTTATTTACCTTATTTGAGGTTTTAATTATGAGTATTGATAATATGATCAAATCTTGGCTAATTTGGTGAGTCTGTCCTACTTTCTCTATTATTCTATATAATTGGCAGTTAAATGCCTTGTATGGGCATTGTGTGATATAGTCCACTTCTGGTGGCGTGTTTACCTATTGTGGAAGGTATATTGATGTGATCAATGGACTTGAAGGCATTTTATTATGAACTGTGGTAATGAATGATCAGCCGATGTGAAGTATTCTGCCTAGTCTTCCATTCTATTTTTATGATGTAGGGTGTATCGCTCATGTTATTACGCATTGAACGACTAAGTTTAGGGTTAGTCATGGTCTACATGATTTATGAATTGAATACTCTTGTGTAGTATGACCTCTTACCCTTTTTTACCCCCTATATGAATATGTAATCTTATCAGTGATAGGAAGTCAAGGAATCAAATGTTTAATTGGTCTTGTCTCCTATGACTTTAATGGTGGTGTATGCTATATGCATGAATGTAAAATTGTTGGTCTTACGAGGTGGCTGCCTCATATTTGTATGGATAGCCATTATGTGATCATGTTTGTCCAATGTTACTCAAACTCACACGTCACACATGCTTACAAATAGTATAGGTTCGTCGTGTCCTAATAAAAGGTAAATTCTCATATGCACTAATGTCTACTACTTGAAGAAAAATATGTTTGTTATGAAATTATGAATCTATCTTACCTAGGATGACTTTATATGGTTTACTAGTGTATGAAATGGTATGGGCCTTTGTTTATACATTGCACATTCTACCTTTACAGAATAGTTTTCCTAGGGTGATTACTCTATGCACATGATATGAAGTAATGAAATTACGCTATGAAATTAAAGTAGACTTGATGTATGTCACGTATTCATATGATCAAAGTAGCATATGTGTATTGTCCAAATAAGTTGGTGAAAGGTTTCCCTCATATATGAACATTACAACTATAAATGAATGCATGATGAAGTGTGTATGAATGATCTTGTAGAGAGGGTCGTTGTGCAGGGTTTTGATCAATTTACCTAAACTAGATTGTGCTTGAATATTCTATTCCATGTTGAAAGTTTTTTCTCCAGATGATTAGGTTGATGAAAGGAATTCCTCATCTATGCCCTATTATCTAAGAAATGATGGGTTTAATTCTCCTAAAGCATTTTTATGAGTTAGTTAATAAAGACTTTTCATAAGGGAACTTAATCTTAGTACCCCAGTGGAATTTAACCAAATGATAAGGTTTCCTCCTTCCTAGTGAGGAAGGCTTGTGCCCCCAAATTGTCCGTGGAGATTTAGAACTATAAATGCCTAAAGGCATTAAGAGGGTTTTCATATCATCTCCTGAGTTCTATATCTTGCTGCCCCCATAGGACCTAGCAAGTGGATCACAGGAGTGAGTATTACTAATGTTCTAACCTAATGCAAGTAGGACACCTTTTCTTGTGTGGGTTTTCCATGACACCAAATGTCCATGTTTGGATTCTGGTCCTTGTTATCGGTTAAGGCTGGATTTTGCCCTTAAAGTAAAATGGAAATGGAAATAAGTTAATGGACCCCTAACTAGGATACCTAATTGGAAGTTTGCTTAGTGTAGTGAGAGTATGAGACTTTACCTATGCATTGCACAAGTAGATCTTTCAGGAGTATAGGAAGGCATTCTAATGTATATTATATGTTTATGTTTTCTTATGCATGCACTGTAGTGTTGGTCTACTTGTTATGATGATATGAAGTATGAGTCCTATTGAGTCTATATGATAGGTCTTACCTTTGTATTTTTTAATTTTGGTCTGGTGACCATATGAACGAAGAACCTACGTGTATTGTAGTAGTTGATTATAATAATCGTGGTGATTTTAAGTACATGTTAAGGCTTGTCGTCTCTTTGTAGGTTTACTTAGTATGTTGAGGTTATGGGACTTCACATGTACATTGCACTATTAGGCCTTAGAATGAGATTTATGAGTAGGGTTTCTATATATGTTGTCTTTGTTAAGTGAAGTCCAAGAATGTATAATGTTGACAATTCGTTTACTATGATGAGGTTGGAAGTATTGACTTGTATGTAGTCTTGTAAGAAGTTCTCTATATGATCAATCAAGTCATGGTTTGGTCCAAATGTAAAGTATGTTTCTTCTGATAGGTTATACTTCTTTGAATATATTGGTGAGTTAATAAAGGTTGTATGCATGTGTTACCTTTTTGCTTTAAGGTGATGCTTGAGTGGAATAGTGGAATGTGACATTATTCATACATTTCAACCAAGTATTCACTAGAGGGTTCTTGGAAAGTTTAAGGAGTTCAGGAACAAATGAGGTTTACTGTGAAATGGAATGAAATGTTCTTTAAATACAAATATAGCTTATTGATGTGTATGATCATTGTATCTGTCTATATGAGGTTAATGTTAATGTATGATTCTATTGCATCAGTTTTTCTATGAAGTGGAAACAAAAGGCATCATGTCAGGTTTCAAAGTAAAAATTTCCCTCTTTTAATGTATATTTTTGCCTGGTTGGCGCCATAACTGAGCCATTTCTTGTACGAACACCTTTTCTCTTCACCTTTTTACACAAAGTGTAGTTTAGGTTTTTCTTAAGGATGTCTCTAAGGTGAAGGTCTTTATATGTGTTTTCCCAAGCCTGAGTCCCCTTAAGATTCAGGATTTCCTATGTAATTTTTTTAGTAAAGTATGTACTAGTTTAGTTATGAAATTATTGTTTGAGAAGGTTTTCTGTCCCCTATCTACTATGATTTTGTCCTAATATATCAAACGAGACTTATCTTACTATTATATGACTTATATTTTTTTTTAGATATATATGACAGTGATGTTTCTAGCATACGATTGCTAATGAAAAGTTTTTTAATTTTCCGCTAAATTTTACCTATGATACTCGATTAATGAATTAACTATTGGCTTGTATAAACCCTCCGAGATGTCAAGTATGCCATGTGTACTCTAGGGGGTGATCCCCGCTCGTGACACCTTGAGTCACCCTAGTTAGTACACATATTCTTATTTTCATTCATTCATTTTACCTTCGGGAAAATTCATATAACCGACAATAGACCATGTGATCTAAATATGAATCATGTTCATGAAACCTTACCTGAAAGCAGGTGCTCTACTTGCAAGGTGAACCATACATTACGTAGCATTCCTGGTGGTCCACTATCTAGGTCTTCCTATGGGGGAAGATATTTAAGGAACTAGGAGATTTGCTAGAAACTCTTTTTTTAGCACATTTGCATGCATCCTCCATATCATGATAAACTTAGTGAACCTACCTTCCCTCTTGAGAAGGGATAACCTCTCATATCTATTTTTGCTCAGTGCTATCTCCTCTTTTTGATGTCCTTTAAGACATCCTTAACATTAGTTTTAACAATCCAGGCCTGAAGGACTAACCCCTTGTATAATCATAGATCATAGCTCTTTTGGTTTAGAATGAGAACTTCCTTCATCACACAGACCATACACTTATCATGATCTCACATTCAAATATCCATGAAATTCCATAATATTCATCATATCATCTTCCTAGATTCTACTCACATATTCATACTTGAAGTGACATCCTCACCAGAATAGACCCATCATATTGAAGTAAGTACATGATATTGAAAGTCTTATCGCAATACCTCCAAGAAAATCTCTTAAATATCTCACCCTCAATTCCACACATGTATCCAGTAGTCAAATCACCATCATCAATATACTAGAAATTAACCAAGATCACTACCAATTTTCCAACACCCTAAATCATCTACAATCTAATTCATGGTTAGGGTTTAGGAAAAAAGGGTCATTCTGGATCTTGTAGGGAAATTAGGTCAAAGTATAAGTAACTACAAATACCATAATTACACATCATAATAGATCAATAGATTCAAAGAAATACAACATTAAACCAATTGGAAGACAACCCACGAATTTGATGAAAATCATAGTTTTTTGAAGAACAGGAATCAAATATTTGAAGAGCTTTTGAGGAAAGGAGTATAAAGAGTGATAATTCCATGACCTTAAGAATCCTTGATAATTGATGAAGAATTCTTTATCCTTATCTCCCTCTATAATCCGGTCTTTTTTCTTCGATGTGGATCTAGGAGTGAAGAGAGGAACTAGAGAGAAGTGAAGTGATTTTTGGTTTTAATTGGGTACTTGATTTGGTGTAAAAGGTTGTAATAATGAATTAAAACTAACCTAATATCAATATATATTCATCCCTAATTACCCAGAATACCCTAACTTTAATTGGTCTTTTTTGTTGAAGTCAATTTGACTTAAAAACGACGCTATCAAATATGGACATGGTCGGGCCGTCGCGGGGGCACCCCCAAATCTTTTCGTCTGAAATCGACTTGAGAAAGTGAGAATAGTGAAGTCCTTTCGGTGTCTTCGAGCATTTTTTTTTACTTCCAGTGTTTGGCTGCGCCACGCTTGTGACACCTCACATCTTGGCTGCTTGGCAGGCTTGTCTTTTTTCAGCCTCCTTTGCCAACGCGGTCCTCTCAAGGACCCCTGGTTGATTCTTTGGAGCAGTCGTAATCGACTTTCGACCCTATAAAATATGATTTTTACCTATTAAAGTATTTCAAAGTTTTAGACTTTGATACTACACTCTCAAACCTTCACAAACATAAGGACTCTACTAGTTCATTTTTGCTAGTTTCCAAACTTCAATATCTTCTTTGACGTTAGGCTCTGTATTTATAATTAAGTTATGTCATTATTATAGTATGGAAATTATCAATTTTAACCATATTTAATTAGTGAGACTATTATGTTTCATAGTACGTCCGGGTGTTACAATGTGACCATCCCAACGAATGTTACATAGGTAGATTTGACTAGACATTGAAGAAGGATAGGGAGTTTATATAGTCATATATATATGGTCAATGACAAGAACAAAGCTAAAGTGAGAAATGGTAAAGAATTTCTAGTTTGAGGGTTAAAAGAAGATGGTCCCCTAAGGGTTGAAACTTAAACTCTGTGCAAATTTTGAGCTGTTTGTGGTTTAAAAGTGGGGATGCAACTAGCTCTGATGAGTTTTTTTTTGAATTTACAATTAAATTCCCCTCCTTTCCCCCTAATATTGATTAATAAGGTTGAACATGTTGAAATTCAAGAATTTCTCGTCTATTTTAAAAAAATCTCTCGTTGAACATTCATTGGTTGAAGGCTTGTTACATTGATTAGAGAAATATGATAATTTATGAAGAATTGTTACAAAGAAATAGAGAATTTATTTTCAGACTTGTTTGAATCTTCACATTGTTTAGTGCAATTATTATCTAGCACATGGTGGTAAGAAAGAAGATCTAGAAGTGTTTAGCATACCTTGTCACTTGGGGGATGTACCGTTCCATCAACCTTGTTTGAATCTTGGATTATCAATAAACCTAATTCCTTTGCAAATGTCTCAAGAAACATGGTTAGGGCTTTGAAATCCAAATACATGAAACTTCTTATGAAGATAGATTAATCACGAAACCAATTGGGGTGCTTTTGATATTTTGATGAAGGCCTTATAAGGTCAATTTCTTTTGACCTTGTGATACTTGATTGTGAAATTGATGACGCGATTCCTATTCTTTTGGATAGGTTATTATTGGTCTACCGTAAGAGAATTGGTATGTAGAAAATGGGTGTAGTGAATTGTTGGATGAATAATGAAAAAGTGAATTCCATATTTGTATATCTATGAAGCATCGAATGAATTGCAAGTTGTAATCAGTGAATTATATTATTAATGAGGTTTGTATCCTAGGTATGAGCTTACATGTCACTAGGGAAATCTATTTTTTTTGGTTGAATTATATGTGAGGGAAGTCATGAAACTATGAATGAAGTATGGTTGCTCTGGTGGTTTCAGTTCTTGTCTCATTCAATCACAAAATACTTTTATTGATTTGAATAATGGGAGAATTTCACCCGCAAATCTGGCCAATTGAAAAACTCCTAAGGTTAGAGTTGAAAAACACTTTACCTCTCATCTCTGTTAGTATTTTTGGGGTGTGATAATATTTCTGTTATTGATGTTGCTATTTATTATAATTTCAGTTGAAGAACTAGTTGTTGTTTAAAATTTTTTTATTAGACTTGTGGGTGTACTACGTGATATATCTCTTGAGATTCCCACCCGGTATTGTACCACAAAATTTATTTGATTGTCTATTGTAAGAAGCACCAAACACCAAGGAGGATAGATCCGCCCATACAAGAAGTTCTGAAAAAGATGAAGATATTAATTTCTTAATGGGGTGGGAGTTACCATATTCTGGATCGATAATGGGTAACCTCGTCTAATGTGTGCCGAAGGGGACTCACAGTGGTCCAAATAAAAATAGATTAAACCGTCTAATGAGTCGGTGACAGATTGAAAGTGTTTGTATGTTCTATCGAAACTTAAATCTTTGAACTGAAAAGTATCATTTCCCTTATGCCTTTTATGGACTAAATGTTAGAATAACTTCCGGGTAGAGGTTTGTATTGTGTTTTCCTGCACGTGTACTCCATGTACAATCAAATTTTATATTCTCTCACAAATCAAAGAAGACTACCTTCAGATTATCTATAGCACCTTTACCATCAAAGTATTCATTTTGGGTTGGTAATGCTCCTGGCCACTTTCAAAAGGTTTAATGTAGATGTTAAAAATTTTTTGAGACTCTACAAGACGTTTTTCAATTTGAGTTAGAACTCTACAAGGTGTAGTCATTCAAATAGAATTCCCCGGAGGCCACTCAAACCTAACCCAGCGCATGCCTATATATATGGATATATTCCCTCGAAAATGCCTCTCATTATCTCATATTACCACAAACCCATGGAAGATTTCATAAAAGAGATCAAATCCAATCCCATCTTAATTCCATAAATACACCACTACCTCCCTCACATTAAGTATTTAAGTCTAATCAATATTAGTTTTGAGAAATGTTTCGCACAAACGACCCTCGAAATATGGTTAATATCTAAATGATAAGAATGAATCATGGATCAACAAAATTATACCCTCTATCTGATAATAAAATTATGTTTCTTCATATATTCTTGTGATTCTATTTTAATTCTGTCACTTTAAAATTTGTTTGCCAACAAATTGCACGCTCAGATGGGACCATTTCTATCCTTCGCTCTTTTATCAATAAATCAAATCTAAAAATCTGAGTTTCAAATGTGGAAGAGTGAGAACTTGTCAAATTCATCTTTGTTGTGTTCTCAAGTCTACACTCTGACAACGACTTGAGCAGGGGGCATTTGTCGCATTAACCAGTTTATGAGACTTTACAAATATGTTTAATTTGAGTTGGAACTCTACTGGTTGTGTTCATTCCCCATTACAATTCTGAGCTATTCAAACCTAAACCCTTTTATGCCTATATAAAGGGTACGTAGATTCCCTTGAAAAGGCAATCTCAAATTATTCCACAAAACTCATGCACTGTTCATAAAGAGAATTCAAGATCAAAATTGTCCCTTATTGAAAGAATCACCACTAACCACCTCATATTATGTAATCCAAGCCTAATCATCATAGTTGAGAAATATGCCACTAACGAACGCAACTATGTAATCAAGTCCAAAATCATCCTAAGTGGGGAAGTACGCCACAACCGCTCCTTGATTATGGATAAATATCTTATGAGAGAGCATCAAGGAGCAACAATTGTACCCTCCTCATGATGAATAAATTATGTTTCTTTATGCTTTTGTAATAATAATGTATTTTTCTATCATTTGAAAAATTGTAAATAGTATGATCTCATTTTTTGTAGATATGGTGGAAGACACTAAGTCTGAGTTAAGCCCAAATTAATCAATAAATTTGAATTTGGCCTAATGATGGCAAGGTGTCGTCTTTATTAAGGGAGAAATCCTTCTTTTTGGTTTTTTTGATTGAAAAATTATAAAATTATGGCTTGAGCACCTGACTTGTTGAATCAACTATGGGTAGTTTCAGAATTCATCATAGATGAATTGTTAAGTCAGTGGGGTATTTGTGTATAAATGTTGATGAATCTGGGGAATGCTTGTGTTGATTAAAATAGTTTTCGCGCTCAGATTTGATGCATCACCATTTTTCTCCCTCATCATCAAACGCTTGAGTTTTGTGCGGGGAGCATAACTTTTTTAGTATACCATGTAGCGCGCCGATATTTTACCATACGGAGTTGTGAACCTTTTAGCAGGAAGCCCCTCTTGAATGGTCTTACGCGTCTTGTAGTTGTAGAAATCACCACGACGACACGATAATCATTTGGTGAGCACCAACTGATGTTTCTTGATTGTTTTTTCTTGATTAGCATAAACCTTTCAACCCAGATGGTGTTTCTTTTATGTTTGCGTCGTATATGTATGGACTCAATTTCCAAACATGCATCATGAAAGAATGTCAACCTCATACTCCCCCTCCACCTCGAAAGAAGCAAAAGGTTCGTGATCTATAACCGGCTCAAATTTATACCCACTCAACGCAATTTAATGTGTGTGAGCAGCAAAGGCAAAAAAAAGTCAATAATTCGAGGGATCTTGATTAACTGATAGTATAAGATCCTTAGAATATTCCGTGGATTTGTACGAACAATGAGAGGCGATGAGGGTTAAATAACTCTAGTTCTAATTTCTTTGTGATAAGCGTAACCTATAGAATAAAAGAGACTCGAACTAGGATTTAATTTAAAGGAGTTCATATCTTTACCAATTTTTTCCCCTAGATCCTCCATGTAGTAGCACTCCAGTTCAATGAATTTCTTAAAACTGTTGTTGGATACACTTCATCAGAGAAGAGGTTGTTCATCGAAGGTTGTTAAATAGGTATTGAGAACTACAGAAAAACTTTAAAGTTCTATAGGTTCCAAAAAACTTACAAAGGTTTTGAAACCTATTATGTTCCCACATGTTTAGTGATTTTATATGAAATGTAATCACGGTTTCTACCCAAGGGAATAAAAATGAGGGTCCCCAGGACCCGCTTACTACAAGTTTGAAGTTGCGCGGTTAAAGTTAATGAAATATAGTGAAGAACGGCATCACTACACTCTGGATTCTCTATCAAGAGTAACCACTCCTTAGGGGACAAGCTTATGAGTAGGTTTTGATAGTTTAAAGGGTGGTTACCGCCATTATTGACCTGATTGATATGCCCCTGTTGAATTGACGAGGGAGTAATTAATTAAAAAGAGTATATAAACCTAATTACGACAAATATTTTTTGCTTCATCAATGTCCAATTGATATCGTGTCACCATGATTTGTTCTCCACACCCAAAAGCCTGCATTATTGGGTGCAAATGCCTTCTCAATAACAATTGAATTTGGGTCTATTATTGGACTACAGAGACCTTTGAGGGACAAACAGAATCAACTCATTGACATCCCTGATGTGATTGGTTTGGCTTTATGACATAAGTCATTGGTCCCGTTTCTTGCATACAGATGTCCGATACTCATCCTAACGTTACGATCGAGAAATTTTCCCCCTAGAAGTCACACTATGTACCTCGACCCTCTCAGAATTCTTATCCAAGCCTCTTAGCATTGCATTCATCATATAGGTTATTAAAATAATGGCGGAATTCAAACTTTTCAACAATAAATAAAGTCAATAAGGAAACTCTTTTATAAACCGTAACAATACTAAGTACCATGATTAAAAGCCATCTCAGACACACCCTCATCATCAAGGGTCATAGACCTCACATTTAAGAAAGATACTAGTCCTTTATACAAGTCTTTAAAGACATAAAAAGTGCTAAAGATCATCCCTGTTCCTTGACAATTGATGACTACCAAGAACTTGAGAGAAAAATCTAATTCCCAAGTTTTCAACTCTAAGATCCTCACTTCCTTCCACATATACTTGTAGAAATAGAGAAGAATATTGAGTTAATAGAATTAGCATTTAGTATGAGAACAGGCCAAAACATTTTTTCAAAGAGGAAATTTTTAGTTGAATATGTTTTTTGATGTAATTTTGATAAACTTCATAAACAAGTGTAAAAAAACTCAAACAGTTCCCCTCATCAACCATACATGTACTCCCATGATTCCCCCTCAACATATAACCAGAATCTTAAGTAACCATATCATCAAACCATTTATTTAAAGTTTATCCTAAGCCCACCAGGGTAAGACAATGAAAAGACCCTCTCATACAACCTCTTCCTACACACCTCAGTGAATCCTAGACTACCAAATATAAGGATACGTCCTGTTTCATCACACTCAGCAGTCACATTCATCACTAAGATACTAGGGGAATAATTCACGCATTAAGAACTTCACATAAGACAATCCCCTAGGATAACTCAAGTTACACTGGTGCAATGTTAAAGTAGCATCCCGTTCTACTACTCCCCACTTAGTTTCTCCTTTTAACCACCCTATACTAGCACATCACATTCAAGCATTCACATAGCCTTCATTAGCTTAGACATACGACACACCTGCTTCATTAACATTAGACATAAAGCCAAATTACGTCATTAATCATGTACCAATCCATTCCTTCATTGACATTGCAAGGACAAACCAAACCCCTTCAAATTGCCTAACTTGTGCAATGCATAGATAGCAATCCCATTCACCTTCTGCCCTTAAGTACACTTAGAAAGACCTATTCCTTACATTCATTTGGGGTGCTTCTTTAACCAACATAGAACATGGGAGCTACCATGGATCCGGTATTAACCCCTCCAGTTAGAGGTAATCCACTTGACAAGGTCAGGTCTCCTGTTAGCCTTTACGTGGAATACCATAGCTAATCCTACGCGGGCACATATTAAGGGATAAGGATATTGCTTCTAAGTTACGACCTCTCAACTTACGCAAGCGTACCCATCTCAGAGTTACCTTTTGGATACTATAATTCTGACGCACAAGAGTAACCACCGCTCTCAAATCCTCTGTGGGGATGTGGGGAGTTGGGGTGGCTAACGCAAGTATCTCCACAGAGTTTCAATTACATTACATTGAGTAGCTATCGTTTTAAGGATTCTGCCAATTCTAACATTTCACTCATGAATAGTTATGCATCCCACCTATAATTCATTTATTGGAAAGCCCTTAGGACATATTGAGTTTGTTCCGGAGACACTACGTCTTTACTCCGAAGAGTGTCAATCCCAAAATCCCATTCATTCATTAGAGTTCTATTGAGAAAAACCTTTCACTAGACCTCACATTCATTACTTTTTCATTATCTTATTCATTCATTCCATTTTATTCCATTGTGTGTGGTATATGTGTAGAAAAACTTTCGCATAACCCCATCATTCATGACATTTTCTTCTAAACGTGATCATACTAATTCATGCATAATCCACTCACAACCATACATCCACATTTCACAAGTTAATCACTCCATAACCACACTATCTTCAATAATCACATACATGCATACTTAAATAATACATCTCGATACATAAGCATCATGACATTACACTTTACCTTCACATTCAATGCCTTCAAGGCCCACAATCACATGTATATATATATTTGTCTATAGTATGTGTGTGTGTGTGTGTTGTGCGTGTATTGTGGTTGTGCCCTTCAAGGCATTGAATGGGAAGTAAAGTAATGTCATTATGCTATGAGGATATAGATGTATTATGAATATAGGTATGAGCTTCTTCCATCTAGTTTTGAGATGATTGGAGTAATCATTTGCAAGTCCGTATGGTGTGGTGTGATTCTCAATATATATATAGTATAATATATATATATATATATATATAGTTATATATATAGTCATATACATTAATAAATACCGACCACCATAACGGGACCTACCACGCAAGAGTAATTCAATAACTCGCCAGAACATTTAGATCAACATACCTTTCATCCAAGCATGATCACCCTTCTCAAATTCTACAATACTTCTCATAATTAGGCATGGTGGAAGTATATAACTACATCCAACACCAAATAATCATACTACTGACAGATCCCCAATCATATTTCATCAAACCCCACTCATAGCAATTTTAGGAGTTTTGGAAAAAACATGGTTCTTCAAGGAATTCCATTAAAATCATCTAAAAACCGTGATTCAACATTAATACATCAATATCATTCTTTAAGGAATGATTGTAAAATGAACTCCTACATAGAAATCGAAATTGGGAATATTAGTCCATATTCACTTTTGAAACCTTTGAATTGGACTCCTTGAATTGAAAGGTTTTTCAAGAATGAAAGATTAACATACCTGAATAAGTTAATGCCCGCGAATTTTTTGATCAATTAAAATCCGTTCTCCATGCTTGAATTTGACCTAGACCTTCACTGGTGTTTTTTTGGAGAGAAATATATTTGGAGGGAAGGGTTTAATTTTGATTTCGGGTCTAAGTTGGGTTTAATTATTTTAATCTAACACCCTAAAATAATCATCCCCATAGTTAATTGGCCAAGGGTGGAATTTACCAAACCACCGTTTGCTTGGCCGAAACATTTTAGGAAGTTGCAGACCAAACCACGACCCACCATTAACGGACCATCAATGGGTTGATGAAAGCGTGATGATGTTCCCTCATTTTTTACTAAGTCCCCTCAAAATGAGGTCTAAGCTCCCACGACTAAGTAACCTCCCCCTTTTGACGGGGCATCAATTTGTTGATGGGACTTCGACCATGGTTGTCAATGGGGTTGTTTTGATAGCTCATTGGCAAACGTTTGAATCCTCCTCAAGGACCCCTAGGGTGGTCCTTGGGGAGTTGTACCTAGGAGTTTCGACCCTAAGCATGAACCATATAGATACTGTGGTCACCCTCCATTATTTTAGACTCTAAACGACACACCAAAACACATAAAACATGTAAGATCACACTAGCACACAAAAGACTACTTTGCGAACATCTTGATCGTCCCTTGACGCTTGACTTCAAAACCACTCAAACCTGCACTTGGATACTATTTATCATTTATTTAGAAAGTTATTTACCCAAGAAACTCATGTGAAGCTCCAGTTTTCCTATTTCATTTTAAGAGTGTAACACCTGAACTAGTGATATTCAGCAGACAGAGGTTGAGTACTTGAGAGATGAATTTGAACGAAAAAAGAAGGCCCCCCTATTGATTCTTTACCAGTTGTTGATATGGAGTCCAAGGGGGTTTATCCTACACCTCCCGCTCCAACTATTGAAACTAGTGATAAGTCTCTTGCTTGGACACAAATGGATACTTTGACCACCATGAAATTTGATGGTTCACGTACAATGCATGAGCATGTCATTGAAATGACAAATGTCGCACCACGACATAAGTCTTTGAGGATGGAAGTGGAACGAATTTCCTTGTACAATTCATCATCAACTCATTACCGTCTGAGTAAAGCCCTTTCCAAATGAACTACAACACCATGATAGACAAATGAAACATTCATGAATTGCACGGAATGTTGGTTCAGGAAGAAGTAAGGCTCAAGAATCAAGGAACTCACTCCATCAACTTTGTAAGTCATTGGGGAGTTGGAAAAAAAGGAAAGAAACATGCTAAGGGAAAACAGAGGCATCATAATGTTAATTAGTCCTCCTCTCAAGTCCCTAAGAAGGAACACAGGAATGATAATATCGTTTTTGTGGAAAATCTGGACACTTTCAGAAAGATTTCCTGAAATTTAAGGCATGACTCAAGAAAAAAGGTAAGCCTAGTGATTTTACATGTCTCGAATCAAACTTAACTTAAGTTCCTTATAATACTTGGTGGATTGACTCTGGTTGTACTGTTTATGTTTCTAATACGATGCAGGGATTCCTTACAACACAAACCATAAATCGGAATGAAAGATATGTATATATGGGGAATAGAATGAGGGCTCCAGTTAAAGCTATAGGAAATTACCGTTTGATACTTGATATTTGACGTCACTTATATTTACTTGAAACTCGTTATGTACCTTCTCTTTCGAGAAATTTAGTTTCTTTGCCTAAGTTAGATAAGACTGGATACTCTTTTGATTTTGGTAATGGATGTTTTAGTTTGTTTAAACATAAATATCTCATTGGTACTCGTACTGTTTATGATAACTTATACAAACTGAATCTTGATAATCTATTTTCTAAAAACACTCTTAACTCTGATCATAATATGGAACCAAATGAATTTTGGGGAATGAACAATTTGCTTTCTTGTGGCACAAGTTAAGGTCAAACATCCAAAGAAAGATTGGAAAGTTTAGTTAAGAATTAAATTATTTCAAATATGAATTTGAGAGACCTTAACATTAGAGTTGATTATATTAAACGAAAACTAACAAGACACACAAAGAAAGGACCTCAAGAAGCACATAACTTCTTAAAATTATACACAGTGATATATGTGGTCTTTTTGATATTGCATCTTTTAGTAAAGAAAAATATTTATCATTTTTATTGAAGATTTTTCACATTATGGGTATGTCTATTTGTTGCATGAAAAATCTCAAGAGATAAATGCCTTAGAAGTCTTTATTACTAAGGTTGAAAGACAACTAGATAGAAAGGTGAAAATAAGAAGGTTAGATTGAGATGGTGAATATTATTGGAAGATATTATGAAAATAGACAACACCCAGGTCCATTTTCTAAATTCCTCTAAAAGCATGGCATATGTTCTCAATACACAATGCCTGGAACACCAGAACAAAATAGTGTAGAAGAAAGGCGTAATCGTACATTAATGGACATGGTTAGGAGTATGCTAAGTAATTCATCTATTCCTTTTTCATACTGGATAATTGATTTGAAGACTGTCATTTACTTACTTAATAGCGTTCTTAGTAAAGCAATCTCAAAGACTCCTTTTGAACTATGGACTGATAGGAAACCTAGCTTAAGGCACATGCATGTTTAGGGTTGCCAGCCAGAAGTTGAAAAGTTTAAAACCCACAAGAAAAGAAGTTGGATTCAAGAACAATCAGGGGTTTCTTCATTTGTTATCCAGAAAAATCAAAAGGGTATAAATTTTACCGTCCTAATCACATTCCACGTAAAGTGGAAATTAAAGAAGTTAAGGTTAGAGTTTCTTTACCTTTTACTTCTTTTAAAGATGTTGTTCCTAAATTTGTTGTATCACCTAACAATTAACAAGAACAACAAATTGACTCCTTTTAATCTTAATGAAGCGATAATTAATGAACCTGCAGTAGATGTACCACAAGTGGCATCAAGAAAATCTCAAAGACATAAGAGATATGTTATTTCTGATATCTATTTGGTATATTTATATGAGTCAGAAATTGACTTGGGAATTGATAATGATCCAATTTCATTTTCACAAATTATTGAAAGTAATGATTGTGATAGATGGATAAATGCTATTAAAGATGAGTTGAAATTTATGGAACAAAATGAAGTATGGGACCTTGTTGAATTATCAGAAGGTCATAAAAGAGTTGGGTGTGAATGGGTCTTTGAGACCAAAGGCTCAACTTGCAACATCAAACATCACAAGGCAAGACTTGTAGCAAAAAGTTTCACTCAAAAACATGGCATCGACTATAAAGAAATATTTTCACGTGTTTCTAGAAAATATTCATACATAATTATAATGATTTTAGTAGATCATCATGACTTAGAGCTACATCAAATGGATGTGAAAATAGTCTTTCTAAATGAAAATTTGGAGGAAGATATTTATATGAATCAGTCTGAAGGGTTTTCTTGTAAAGGAAAGGAACACATGGTGTGTAAACTTAAGAAGTCATTATACGGACTTAAACAAACTTCCCGCCAATGGTATCTTAAGTTTAATTAAACTATTGTAACTTTAAAATTTAAGGAGAACATGTTGATCAATGTATATATCTGAACGTTAGTGGGAGTAAGTTTATTGTGTTAGTCCTGTACGTTGATGATATCTTGTTTGCTACTAATGATCTTATTTTGTTGCACGATTAGATATTTATCTAAAAATTTGAAATAAAAGATATGGGAGAGGCATCCTATGTGATTGGATAGAAATATTTCGAAATAGATCACAATGATTATTAGGTTTTTCTCAGAAATCCTATATTAATAAAGTGTTAGAGAGATTTAGAACGAAAAAATGCTCATCAAATCCCGGTCCAATTCAAAAAGGAGATAAATCCAGTCATAATCAATGTCTAAAGAATGAATTCAAACGTAAGAAAATGAATGATATTCCTTATGCATCAATAGTTGGGTGTCTAATGTATGCCCAAACATGTATGAGACCAGGCATCAGTTTCGTTGTTGGAATGTTGGTCCGTTATCAAAGTAATCTAGGATTGAATCAATGGAAAGTTGCGAAGAAAGTGTGTGATACTTGCAGGGAATTAAAGATCATATGTTCACTTATAGAAAATATGACCATCTTGATGTGATTGGATATTTAGATTCAGATTATGTTGGTTGTGTGGATACACGAAAATTCACATATAGATATTTTTTCCTATTAGCTGGAGTAGAAACATCATGGAAGAGTGTGAAGCAGTCTGTTATAGCTGCATCCAATGTGGAAGTTGAGTTTGTGGCATGCTTTGAAGCCACAATTCAGACTAATTGGTTGCGAAACTTTATTTCAGGACTTGGACTAGTCGACAGTATTTTCAAGCCGCTGTAAATTTATTATGATTATATAGAACAATTTTATTCTCTAAAAACAATAAGCATTCAAAGGGTTTCAAGCATATGAAATTGAAATACTGAAAAGATCCTCTGATGAAAGGACTAACGCCCAAAACATTTGTTGAACATGTTGAAAGGATGGGTCTTATTAATACCAATGAATGACTTTATGTAAAGATTATATTATGTTTATGCAATTGACACTTTGAGCTCAACTATATATATGTTTCTTTTAATACATGTTTTCTCTTGTATATGTTATGTTGAGAATGATGATGACATGTTTGTTTTAGATAAAGATATTTTAAGTACTAATGTTGGACCATTATGTATTTAAAGGTTGTTTTGGTCAATATAATAATATTGTAGTACATAGAAGAAATTATGTCGAGAAGTGATGTATGACCCTCATGACTCCTATTAGTTGATTTTCTCAAACAACAAATAAAATTGGATTTAATATATGTGCATATAGTAATTAAAATGTTTATTAAACCATTAAGTAAATGATGTTACGGGTGCCAAGTGGGAGAATATTAATTTTATGACCCACTCACATTAATATTATTTTTGGTTTAATATTTAATTATCAACTAAATTCTAATTTGGAAAAGTGTGGGATGTTTATTATGGTTATAATTCCCAGCTACTTGGAAAGTTTATTATGGTTATAACTCCCCACTACCCCACTACCTACTTTCATGGAAAGTGGTAATTAACCGTTTGGTCCTCTCTCTGTCTATAAAAGGGAATAACCTATCTCATCTACAGTGTTAGAAACGAATAAGGTAAAGAGAGAGAAAATAAAACTTAGTTCTTGATTTTAAGAACATAGAACAAAAAAAATGTTTCAGCAAATATTGGTTTAGAGGTAAACTATGGACAACTCTGGTATGTTTTTTACTAACTTATTGTTATAGAATTGCATGTGAAAATCATTAAGTTCTACGATTATGAAATCTTAATAGATTTACGTATGAGATAGGAAGAATCATCAATGGGAGGATTTTAAGATTTAAGTAACAAAACAAAATGAGAGTAGAAGAGGCATACATGTTTGTTTCATCCAATAGTTGAGACATTTTTTATTTTTTAAAATAACTTAGTTGTACAATTTTAGATTACTTTTAGAATGTTCTTTCAATTTTACCATGCATGAGTTAGTATTAAAATTAGCTATTAATTAATAATTAGTCATTTTAATTATAAATTTTATAATAATAAACAAGGATAAAATGGAAAATTAGGCATAATTTATGTCTAAATCATTTTTTCTTAAACAATGTGAAAAACTTCAACAATTTAATTAATATGAAATGGATAGGAAGAGTAACAGATTTTAGTAGAACAATTAGCATTATATAAAGAAAAAACAAGGACCATTATTACCATTCTTGTAACATGTCCTAATTATTATTTATTAGGCATGATTAGTATCTATTGAACTTCTATTTGTTCACACCTTTAGTGAATGAGAATCACTAAAATATGGATGCATTTGTTTATTAAAATGTAAATATACTTATGCTAGAAAAATGATGGATTGAGGAGTAAGTAACTAAAATGCAGGAAAAGAAATTACAACTAAATAATTTTAAAATGTAACATATTATAATGATATTATTGGAATAACTCAATTCTATAGGGTTATTTTTGTATTTCAACTTTTAACTTTTTTTATTTCCATTTTTAATAATATACTAATTTCTGCGTACACACACCCGTCGAATATTGATAACTAAAGTCATATAAAAAATTATGATTGAGCTTCAAAGTAATTTTCTTTAAATTAAACAGCAAAGGATAGATGGACAAAACAAGATTATTGATATGAGCAAATCTCGAGAGAGAATTGATGAATTTGATTACGTTCTAGCATCCTACAAGACTTGTCCTGATATATACAATAAAATACAATTGCCACAAATTCGTACAAATGATAAATTTATAATAATGTGATAATAAAAGAAAACAAATTATTAAGAAAAGTATAATTTCTTGTTACAAACAACTATAATCTGTAGTCTATCAAGTCAGAATAGTTGAGGTAGAAAAATAACTCCAAACCAAGAGACAAAAGAATCATAATACATGAGAACAATTTAAATTAAATTAACCTATCATAATACATGAGAACAATTTAAATTAAATTAACCTAATGTTTCGCGGTATAATCAGTCATTACTTGAAAAAGCTTATTAAGATGGAAAATCGTATAAGATTTGCAGGTAAATCTCAAAGAACGATACATAAAGAGAAGTAAACTATATTGTCATCTATCAGAGCATAATGATTCCTCCTCTTTATTTTTTTCATATTTATATTTATGTCACATAAAATTTAATAGGAATTTTTAGCCTCCTAATTAAAGTCTAAAGAGACTAACTATTTATTTCTTTACAATGCAAAACACAAAAATTGATTAAAAGTTTTAATTGATTCCTTTAATTTAATAAGTTCAATCGTTGTTGCCTAACCTGCACAATTTATAGTATTTTGTTATAAATCCATTGAATTGTGTGGATTGTCCTTTAGATATATTCAAGACTTAATTGTATTCATGTATACATGTTTTCAAGGTGATAAGAACCATTTAGATAACTATATATATATACTAATAGGGCATTTATCATGGTGGCTTGGGGTGATATCTCAACTCTATAAATAGATATATCATTCACCTTTTGTAGAACACACTTGAATAAGAAGAAAAGTTCTCTTCTCCATCTTATACTTCTTGTCTTCTTCTTCTCTTTATACTTATATTGCTTTGAGCTTGATTTTATATCACGTTATCACCATGAGACTCTAGCCAATTGAGATTGAGTTTTAGTTTTTCTTTAACTCATATTTTGGTTGATCTCGTTACGAGAATCAAGGTATTATATGCATAAAATTAGGTATATATTTTCTAAAATATTTGTATGATTTAGAGTATAATAGTATTCGGTCACTAACAATTATCCGGAACCAAAGACATATCCTACTATTGGTTGAAAATGACATGCTATACAAAAAATTTTAAATGGAAGAAAGTATAAGATTTTAATAGCATTAGTTTGAATATTATTTTGATTGTTTTGACAGACTCATGGGTAGTCATGTGTGGCTTCGGTCTCCTATAGTACCATGGTTGAGGGGGTAAGAACAACGAATTCAATTCTCATCGTCACCAAAAGGGTAAGACATCAGGTTAAAGTCCGATGCACCATAATGAACAAAAATGTTTGAGGGTAAACGGTAGATTTATGTTCTATCGCACCAAGAGGGTAAGACATCATTTGAGTTCTGATGCAATCATGATTAGTTCAAGTCTTCATAGATGATGACGTGACACTCCTTATATGGGAAGACATTGCTTTGAGTTTCATGAACATAGTGAATATAAAATGAAACGAAGGAAAAGTAAATTTATTTTTGATGAAATGAAAAATTGTCCATTGAAATTTGCTCCATCCAGAACAAGAAGTGTGTAGTCAACATATGATAATTTTGAAATCCACATGTTGACTTGTCTTTCCATCTATCGTATGAATATGGTAGGAGTAATAATGATTCTGCAAGATGACAATGAATTAACATATGAAAAGAGTATATCTCATAATAATTTTGCCATGACAATAATAATATACTTCTCCTTGAGGAGATGTTCACCACAGATGAGGTGGCTTAAATGGTGATAGTACACACAAAATTAATTGCAAGCTTAATGAGTGTATATTATACGAGAGAAATAATATGGAGTTGTATAAGTCTCAAGGTCCTCAAAAGAAAAATTTTAATAAGTTTCGCAATGACTTGAAAAAAATTTTGAGAATATAAATAATGAAAAGAATTTATTATTTTAATATTACTACAATTGAAGTGGGTTACTAAAAACTTATGTAAAAGATTGTCATTTTTTCCTATTGTTTTTTTTTGTTCCCACAAAGTGGACAGGCTGATGAAATCACATGCAAAGTAAATTATAGTATGCTTTTAGTGAAAACACTTACAAGATATAAATTGCTAGATTACAATTGAAATAAAATGAAGAAATTAATCTCTTCAGGCTGAGGCGCGGATATCAATCGCTCTCTTTACAGGGATTCAAGCCCACTGGCAAGCAAATGTTTTCACCGGTCCAACAGTAGTCCTCTTTGACTGTCCCTCCAGATACAACAGCCTCACAAAGTATAACGCAACACCTCTGGACAATAGTATTCCAAGAGCCCACCAAAAAACACTCCCCTTTCAACTAATAAGAACTCTCTTTGACTAACTCTTTCACTCTTTGAATTCTCTTTGTTTTTGTGTGTATTTGGAAACCAAATGAAGACTACCACTATTTATCTAAAAGAAGTCTTCTCTAGCATTGAATAGGAACGATAATGGAGGTATATAGTGAAACATAATGGTCCCTTTAGGGTTACATAGGTTAACAATGGGAGTTACATATGTTACATAAGTAACCATGGAGTTACATATTGTTACATAGGTTACAAAGGAGTTACATATGTTAAACATGGTTAAAAGGATTACTGAGGAATTAAGAATGAAATACATTGATGGATAACCATGCTATGGATGATGTAAGATTCATCCATTCAATCTTCTAGAACTCCAAAAAAAGCCAATTTTATGTTTAAATATTAATATTAATGCTAATAACCTAACAATCCCACCACTCATTTTAATATTTAGTAAGAGAGTATATCATTGAAAGGAAGACGGTACTATGCGATAATAGGTGTTCTCTGCATTGACCGCAAACTCCACTTAGTGAAACGTAACTTTGTATTCCAGAGTCGTAGTGGTCTCCGACTTGAACTATGACTGCTTAAGGGGAAATACAATATCACTGTCTCCCACTAATATCAAGGTGTTGACATATCTTTAACAGCCAGCAACGTTAATGGCCTGTGCTATCCCCGGTTTTCAGAGTGCATTTGAGAATAAGGCCCCATTCTCTAGGAAGCGACCTAACGTCCACACATCACATAGGCTGAAATCCTTTCGAGAGTGCTCCTGTAATATTACACTCCACCCATACGGGCTCAGATTATTCATTTAGAGTTTTTATCACTCAACCTTCACAAACTACATGAAATCATGCATCTCACACATCATAGGGAGGAAAAAAAATAGGCATTTTTCCAGAACAAGTCTCATATGATTAGTTTTTCCCCTTTTACACGTGGTTCTAGTATCTCTAGTCCCCAGGTTGGTTTTCCTCAGATATGATCAAGGATTTGTAGGCTTCATCCGCCATCCCTCTCGATGTGCTCTCCAGACCTTTTCTCTTGTTAAGGCCGTCGTAAATAGGTATGCAAGATTATCAACAAGATTTGACATAATCAACATTAATGGTACTCCTTTATCAAATAACGATCTTACCTTACTGTGTTCCTCCTTATAGGTCTGGATTTTACCGTTTGTAATAACGGTTTTGAACTCACCAATTGCCGGTGCTATCACAATTATACAATTAAAATAGGAGGAATTGATTTTCAAATAAGGAATTGGAAAAACAATAAATCTCATCTCTTAACCCAATTTGCTTCCTCACTAGCTGAGCAAGCCAAGTAGTTTTCACCTCATGGTCGAGTTAGCAATTATGTTTTGTGTGCTTTTTTTAATCTCCAACAAACAGCACCACCACTACAGTAATAGACATAACCCAGTTGTAAAGAACATGAATCACCTTACAAAGTGTTCCATCCGCATCAACAAAAGCCTTCAAGTACAGCAGAGATTTTTTATAGAACAAACCACAATTTTTTTCGTTCCAATTAAATATCTCATCGACCTTGTTTATAGCATGCCAATGTTCTTTACCTGGCTTTCTTGTAACCTGCCAAGTACTCCTACTTCCATATGCAATATCAGGCCCTAGTGCAATCATTCCATATCTCAAACTTCCGATTCTACTAGCATATCCTTTTTGATGTATTACATCATTTTCACTTTCACAGGAAATAAGTAACATTGATCAAAGTAGTATCACCATGCTTGACATCATGAAGTTATATTTTTTCAAAATTTTCTCACATAATGTGACTGGTCAAGGAAAATCCCCTCTACACTGGTCTTGTTATTTTTTTATTCCAAGATAAAATTTTGCTCTCACCGACAAGAATCTTTATATCAAAATGGCTTTCTAAGAACATTTTTTATCTTTATTTATCAATAACATTTATGTTAGAGCCAAAGATCAACAAAATCATCAACTATAGGCAATAATCACATGAGAATTTTTCAAGACTATGATATATGCACTTATCACACTCATTTGTTTAAAACCATTTTCAATCAATCATTCGGAAGCACCTTTTCATGCATTGCTTTGGTTCCTGTTTCAAGCCATATAAAGGATTTAGTAATTTTACTACTTTGCTTTTGTTTTCTCTTGGCCTGCTTCTACAAACACTCGGGTTGGTCCATATAAATTTCTTCATTTGGTCTCCATTTAGAAAGCAGTTTTTAAACTCCATTTGATGAATTTGCAAATCAAAAATGGCAGCCATAGCACTAAAAGTCTAATGGATGTATTCTTGTTACCTACGTAGAAAAGTATCCAAAAATTCTAGGCCTTCTAGGTGTTGTAAAACCTTTTGCAACTAGTCCTAGCTTGTATTTATCACTAGAACCAGCCGTTTCACTTTTTTCTTAAAGACCCATTTGGCAAACCAATTTTTTACAACCTGTGTAAATCAACTAACTTCCAAGTTTTTATTAGAAATTAGAGTTCCATTTCACACATCATTTACAGCCTCTTTCCACAAAATAGAATCATTGGCAGATCATCTTCTTTCAAAGTTAGAGGTCATTTTCAACATTAAACACATAAAAATCGAGGACCAAAATCTTTTTCTACTCTAGCCTTTACTTCTTCTTAACTCAAAATCAACGAACTTCTTTATTTTTTCAAAGTTGAAAGTAGAAGAACTAGATTACAAAATATTTTGGTTCAATCCTTTGACCCCCCCCCACTATTTTTAGTATCAAAGGAAATTTATTTTCCTGAAAAATAGGCATCACCAATATTCGATTTTACAATATTATCTTTCAAGATTAAAAATCGATATGCTGTACTATTTGAAGCATAACCCAGAAAAGCACATGTATAACTTTCTTACCAATACTTTTTAATTTTGGGATCCATAGCCTCACAAAGGCTCGACAACCCCAAACTCTTAGATAGCTCAACTTGCTTGTAACCTTTCCACATTCAAAAGGTGTCAATTAGACTTTTTATGAGGCACACCACCGATTCAACACTAACCAAGCAGTTAAGATAGCTTCACCCCAAAAATTTAAAGGTGCCTTGACTCTAGGCATGGCATTAAGTCAATTCAACAAGTTCTATTTTTCCTTTCGCTACTACTTCATTGGACGAAGTGAGAGTAAGTAGGAGTAGTTTTCATAAATTATCCCAATGAGCTAACAAAAGAATTAAACTCATTTGATTCATATTCCCGGCCTCTATCACTCTAATTTTCTTTTTATTTTTCTTCCAACGGATTTTCAACAACCTCATTGAGATAAGTTTTGAAATTTCCAAAAGCACACTTTTATTTTTCATCAATAAAACATATGTAAACTTAGAAAAATCATCAATGAATGTGTATAAAATATCTATTACCTCCACGAGTTGAATTCCACAAGTTCACAAATATCAGTGATGAACTAATTCTTAACAAATCAGTTTTTCTTCTTTCAACTTGAAAATGAGGCCTTTAGTATCTTGTCTTTACTAACAAGCCTCACACTTTCAAAAATTCTTTTTAAAAACCATTTGGATTAATCCTAAACTACCTGATTCAACATAACGTCATTAATAGACCCAAACGAGCATGCCAAAAAATTATAGAAGAAAGCAATAAATAGAAGTAGAAGTTTTAATTCATTTCAACATTCAACTTACACATCCCATCAATGCAAGACCCCTTCCCCACAAAAATACCTTTCTTCACTATTACTATTGTCCAATTCAATAATCTGTTTAAAAGCCTCTTTATTAAGAAGAAAACTAGACAGCATTTTTTTCTCATAAAGGATATAAAGTACATCTTCAATGTTAATAATCCTTCCAGAAGTAAAACACATTCAACATCTCCCTTTCCAAGCACTTGATTAGTGTGCGCATCACCAAGCCTGATGTTTTTTGGGCTCCTCAAAATGAGATATTTTTAAACGCAGTTCTTTGTCCTAACAGACATGACGTTTTGCACAGAATCACCCACAATCCATCAACATTCTCACCACAAAAAGAAAAAAACAAAAAAAAAAAAAAAAACATTGTTTTTTTTTTTTGGGTGGTGGCTCTTGTCGTTACGACAGAAGGTTGTGTGTTAAAGAATAGTTGTTGGTTTTTTTTTTGGGTTTTGGTGGGCTGGTTAATTGGAGGTGTTGTTGTTGTTTTGTAGGGATGGACGGGGTGCATGAGGTGTGTGGTTGGGCAGTTGCGGGAAGATGGGAGACTTAACGGTTTCGGCGCGATGGAGGAATCTGTAGGAGACTTGTTTGGGTTGTGGAGAGTGAAGGAGGGACGTGGTAGGCTTGTTGGGATGTGTGTGTTTTTTTTTTTGGGTTTGTACGATAATTACTAGGAAGGGAGGAGGGTCGTGGTAGTTTAGGGTTAGTTGCAGGTGGCGGTAGAGTTGAATAGGGTAGGGGCTTGCGGAAAATGCTGCGGGGTTTCTGTATTTTTTTGTTGTTGTGTTGGGGGGCAGGTTTTGTTTTTTTGTGTGTTTTGGGTTTATTTGGAGTTGTTTTTTTTTTTTTTGGTTTTGGTTTTGTTTGGTTTAGATTTTTGTTTTTTGTGTTTGGGATGTGTCTATTTTTTTGTGTGTGGTTAGTGTTTGTTTTTTTTTTTTTTGTGTTTCGTGTGTTGGTTTTTGTTTTTAGTTTATGTCGTAATCACCGCCACAAAAGGTTCTTCTTTCTTCGGTAACGTTTGCCTGAGGTTAGGACCACTTTACGGAATCTGGCAAAATCGAGTCAATATGCCCACTCTTGCCACAAACAAAGCATGGTCCCTTTTCTTGAACCTGGCTGATTTGTTTGTCTTGGTGATTTTCCCCCTTCTTTTTCTGGGAGCAACCATTATTTTTTGGGCTTGAATTTCTCTTCTTAGGCTTTAAACCTGTGAGCATCCCTCACAGTGCCTGTCTTCTCGGATATGAGTTTCAGGAGTAGCATTTATTCGAAGTAATTAACTTTAACATTCGATTTGATAGTTGTTCTCTTCTGTTTGTAAAAGTGGCATCTTGGCCCCTTGCTTCTTCTCCATGCGGATTTCATTATCAAGTTTTCAAGAGAAGGTTTTCCTTTTGTTGGGGCGCATCGTTGTTTTTGAAATTCCGTGCGAACGGAGCCAAGCGTGGGACGCCGACCGTCTACTCGGACCACTCCGCGCAACTAACAATATACACCAAAAGGCTCGGGCTATCCAACTAGGGCTCACTCCGTGGTTGTCCGCGTCGGCTCTCGTCCTGCGGGCTGGTCGCGTGCGCCGCCTGCGGGGCCGCGCCGGGGGGGCGGGGCGCTGCCTCGGCCAGTGTGGCTCCCATTTTATCCCCGTTCTTCGAACCTAAGCTCTCCAACAATCATGATAAGCTTGTAGCTTGATCTACCACTGATTTTGTTGTCCACCCTGGGAAATGAAAAATCTACTACTGTCAATATTGTTTTTCCGCTTCCAGCCCTTCGGTATCATACTTACGCTGCAAGCCTTCCAAATTTTCTTTGGCACTAGAGTAAGTTCTATCACATAATATCATCAAAATTATCAATGACAATTAAGAAGATAATCGCGACCACTTATAAGAATCACCCATCGTACTTTTCCACTTTCTCTAGATGATAAATAGTTTTCACATCAGCATTCCATAGGGTGATGTCTCTTTATTGGATTCTCTCGGTTAATAACAAAGAAACATTACAAGACTTAAGAGAAAGTACTTTATACACTCCTTCCTCTCTTGAAATGGTTACCATTGAAACCGAATGGCTTGTTAAGATCTCACCTCTTACATCTCGCGTTTTTTTCAATTGTAGCATCCTTTAATCTCCTTAAAATTGTTAGTGAAAAAAACATTACAAGATATAATGTTGCTAGATTACAATGAAAATACAATGAATAAATTATTCTCTTCATGCTGAGCGCTGTATCTCGTCTCTCTTTAATAGGAGCTATTCAAAAGCCCTACTGCTGCAAATGTTTTCAACGCGGTCCAGCTAGTCCTGCTTTGACTTGTCCCCCTCCAGATCCAACCGCCTTCACCGTATACTCCACACTCTGGACAAGAGTTGAGTCCCAAAGCTGCTCCACAAAAAAGAACAACCCTCCCTTCAACTACATAGATCATAGATACTCGCTTTTTAGACTAACTCGTTTCACTCTTTGATTCTTCTTGTATTTGTTGTATTTGAAACCCAATGAAAGACTACCTAACTATTTATCCTACACGAATCTTCCGAGCATTGATAGGAAGCTATTAAGTGTGGAGGTGTAAATAAGGTGGAACATAATGGCCTTAGGATTACATAGGCGTTACAATGGAGTTACATATGTTACAATAATTTCAATGGGAGTTACTATGTTACTCAGGTACACAAGGGAGTTCCTATGTTACCTTAGTTCTCGTTACAAGGCGGCAGTACTATGTTAGTAACTTAAGAATGAATACATTGATGGATAACTCAATGCTAATGGATGCAATGTAAGAAGTCTCCATTCCCATGTTCATTCTTATAACTCCAAAATAAAGGCAATTTACTATGTTAAATATTAATATTCAAAGGGCGAATAACCTAACATTACAAAAATAAGATCAGTTCATGACCGGTTGAACATTCTGGTTAAAATGTGAGCAAATGTAATTGAAGAATTCATGTGGATTATACGTAATGCGAATAAAGATTCTTTAATAATTCTCTTGTGTTGCTCTTTTCTCCTGGATAAATGATCATTGTAAACACGTAAGTCGTGGGGGATTGCGGCCTATTCCCCTGAAGTTTTTGGAAACATTATAAAGTAACTGGTTGTAATATGACCCGATCTCCTGCCTCGTGGATCATTTGCCTACCCCCCCTCCACTATATGCGATAGATGCAAATCTTATGTCTACATTCGATGATCACATGGGGTTTGGTGTCAACTTACAAATTGGTGTTTGTAACGTTTTTGCATCGAGACTGTTAATAAGACACAATTCTAAATTATTAAATTATCATTGATAAATAGCTGGTTGATTTACCAGAAAAGTCATAGCCCCTCAAATTATACTAAGATCATGGTATAGAGAACAAACTCTCACATAAGATTTGGTATATGAGATGATTTTAATTTAGCCGTAGTACATATGTTATGCATAAATGTCAAACAAGGTTTCTCCCTTAAATTGGTTTAGAGTCAGGACCATATAATTTTTTTTCTAAAATGTTGAATTGTGTCATTAAGATTTTAATTTTAATTGTTCCACCATTGTTCCACCATGAACAAAGATAATTCCAAATAAATTTGGGATGACTGTTAGATTTCTAACATTAGAGAGAGAATGTTGAAAACTGAAAATTAATGTGTGAGTTTAATTATGAGTTATCGAGATCCTCGTTAAATTAAATTTTGATACGTAAATCACGGTACAATCATTTGCATAATGTTTAACAAACAGCATTTCCAGATGAATAAATGACCCTATAATATAATTCAGGGCTGCAAATTCTGGTCAATGTTAATCCTTGAAGGACGAATTCTATAATAAACCCGAAAGCGTAATAGACGCATCAACTTTCAAATATAAAATTTATTGAAGAAGGATAGGAGAAAATATCAATATGGTCATGATACATGAGGCAAGTTCTATAATAGAGAACCACGACATAACATTTCCACATTTCATAAAACCTTAATTAAGGTTGAGGTACCTGAAAAATGAAGAAGATCTCGATAGTTAATGTCATATGGAACCGATATCAAATAACTTGTTGAATGGATCTTTGATATAAGGTAGTCGCTCACATGATAAATTGTGGATAGGATCTTGAATTTAAATATTCATATAGTAATGGACAAATATGGTTGACCAAGTAAATGCATATTCAAGGATGATTTTATTGCACTTTGAAAAGTGATTTTTGGACTGTCGTCCTAACTCAAGTATAATGTCATTAGTACAAATTATAATAATCTGTGATAGTATAATAAGGAAGATATAAAGTTAACGGTTTATGCCTTGGGGCATAGAAGAGTTTCCCAAAAGTCCGACCTTATTGTAGATTGTTTTGCTTTTTCTTCTATGGTGGATGCAATGTTTTAATTAAAATCTGGCAACATATGAAAAACGACTCTTGAATGGCATATAATGAAATAATTTTAATGTCTAGGCCTAGACAATGAGGTTAATATGAACATCCTTGAAGCAACCTTGGTGTCTGAAGTATATAAAAAGTTTGAAGAAACTTTTTTCAATGAATCTTCAAGAATCCTTAGTGCATATGAAATAATCAAGGAAGAAAGGGTAGCAACACAGAATGAACCCTAGTTGTCTTTGAACATTTATGAAAAGGTCAGGATCTACTTTTTATTATAGTTGTGTATTTGATGACTTGAACATCATTAACACTCGTAAAGAGCTTTCAAAGTTGTTTGAGTGTTTAAAATGGTTAAAATGTCTGGAAGAGAGAATGTTGTCTTGACCTACAGAGATTGATAATTTAACAAATGAAATAATTTGTCCATCAATCACATACACAGAACGTGTTGATGCGATTTCTTTATATGGATAAATTACATTCATTGAATACCCCAATGATTATGAGATCGCGTGAACATTTATGATTATTCCACTTGTTATCTAAATAAGGATGAAGATCTCTTGTGATGAACCCCAATATCTTAGTGCATCAGTCACTAGTGCATCTTGCTAACAGACTAGACCAAATATTTGTTTTTTGTAGTAAATTTACTCGTAAGAAGACGTTCCTGCCCAACAAAAGGAACAATGAAAGGATGCTAAGGCACTCTTCGAAGGTCCATAGACATGGGTTTATTCTATTTGGAATTCCAGTCAGAGCTGATGGTTACGCAGATGCAGAATATTTATTTGAGTCGCATAAAGCTTAGTCCAAACATGTAATTTATTTGCATGTGGAGGTCACAATAATATTTTGACGATCAATGAAGCAAATGTTTGGTGATCACTTCTTCAAATCAATGAATAAATAAAGCCCTCCCGAAGTAAAAATCGAAATTGTATTGTGTCTCTCTTTGAAGATTAATCACACACTATTAGAAAATATGTGATTTTCTTTGAAAAAGAATATACCATGTAAACAGATATCAACTACAACTACAAATGAAAGTGTCCCACAAGATGGTCTGCTATGACAATAATAAACAATTTACTTGCAATAACGAGGGTCGTGAAGAATAAATTGATATTCAATAATATGTTAATCTACTTAATTCTCGTCATATTCATCAATTCGAAAATGGATATATCAGGAGTAACTTCAACAATGGCACCATCTCGTGCGTAGCGATTTTATCACAAAGACACGTTAATATTAATATTTGACAAGTCGGTATACATATGGAGACATCATCACAAGAAACTACGTGTGTTTGAAATCAGGGAAGTAATAATAGTGTTGCACTCTTTTTCCTTGACTGAGATTTGTCCAGTGAGTTTTCCTGGCACGGTTTAATGAGGCCAAATAATATGTATCAAAAGATACATGTATTCTTTTTCCTTCACTCTAATTTTTTTTCTCACTGGTTTTTTTAGTAAGGTTTTAAGAAACACATGATATATGGACATCCATGAGAGTGTTATACATTCATTTGCAGTGTGTTGATTATCCTTTAGATATACTCAATACTTATTGTATTCATGCCTACAGTTTCCAAAGTGATAAGAACCATTTTGATAACATGTACGATGGGCGTTATATGGTGGCCTTTGGTGTGTTCTCAACTCTATATATAGATATCATTCCCTTTGTTGAACAAACTTAATAAGAAGAGAAACTTCCTCTCCTCCATCCTATACTTCTTATCTTCTTCTTCTCTTTAACTTAAATTGTTTGAGCTGAATTTTCTAACATATTTTTTTAATAGTGGAGCCCTGAGTGGACAGTAAATGGGTCATTATAAACAGACTTAAAACTACAACAACAATTAAAGATATGAATAAGTTTTTTCATTAAAACTAATTCGATACTGAATAGTAAAAGGTAAACCAGGTAAATATATATATACAAAAATACTAACCATCAATGACAATGGTATTTTTTCCAACTAAAAATAAGCAATTGTTTTTGGATTAAATAGTATGACAGCAACCAAAGGACCCATCCTCTATCATTTTTTCTATATGTCTCCACCTTTCCTCTTTTTCTTCTTCAATGTTTATTAATAAATTCCTTTTAAATAGTCCTATATTCACATCGATTGCACTCAATGTTTGATGAGTTGTAGATTTACAAACTTATTGAATTTTTTAGTTCAAAAATTAGTATCCTCAATTCCTAATTCTCGTCTTAACTATGATGTTTTTGAATGATTTATAGCTATAAAACTTAAAGAACAAGGCAAAAATGAATACTTGTGAAAGAAAGGCCAAAATATTAAAAAGAAGCGATACTCTCCATACTAGTATCGCGAAACCAAAAGGCGTTGATCCTCAATGACATGACCTTGTCGCCCAAAGATGCAGTGTTTCATATTAAGATAATCTAAGCAGGCTGGTGAATCAAAAGTGAAACAGGATTTGGTAGAAATGGAAAGATTAAACTAGCATATCACAGGCGATGAGATAGTACTTCTTGATGACAAATGAAAGCTAACATGGAATAGTAATGATAACCAACTACGCGCCAATATGAAAGGCATATTGAAATGAGTTCTCCAACTAAGGTTCAAACCCGTGAATCCTCAATGAAAATGAAAGGTGACTGAGGAATTAGACGTCTATCCCACGGTCAGGGCAATGAGCCTGATTAATGGCCCCGAGTTTGTCATGCGGTCGTGAAATTTGAGGCAATTTTTGGGACTGTAATAGCCTAATATTTGTTTTAGGGAATTTTGAGAGTTTTTATATATATTGGAATAAGAGTACCTTTTGGAAAGCTTTGTGTATGAGATATATTTCACCTGCACGAACCTCTTTAGTTTGGGGGGGGGGGGGTAAGGGGGTTTTCAATTTTATATTTGGAATTGCACTTTGAGTTAAAATCAAAGTGAGTATGGATATAATTACGTAATTTATTCTTTGTTGTCATATGTGTTTGAAGAGGAATTACTCAGTCCAACAAAACTTTGCAGAAACACCTGAAGATTACCAACAGTTTAAGGAATCCGTAAGAAAGATGAATAAAAAACTAATTCCACAAAAAGTAATATGTAAGTAATAGAATCTGTAAATTTAGAACAAGGAAAAGATCACGTCACTGACTGTCACATGTCCCCTTAGGAAATTATTTCCCTCTAGTTCTGAGTTTGGATTGGAATAATGTCCTCCCGGATAGAAAAATTCTCAATCACACCAGCGTATTGATACGCAAAACTCAGGTGTCATCAAAACCACTCAACAGTTAGTTAAGTACATAGACACTTTGCACAGAATAAAACGGGGAGAATCAAAAATTCGTAGAGAAAAATCTGAAGAATCATGTTAATAGCAAGAGGAAACCGGTTTTGAAAGGTTTGTAACCCTTTCAAATCCACACGACCATTTAATGAAGTTGCCAATCTTTCAAAGGTAATGTTGTTTTCTGAAAGTTAGAACAGTCACGTCCAAGCGGTGGGAATTCAAATAAACAAATGGGAAAGAATTAAAATAAAACAGGTCGTTGGTCGATTCGCTTTGGGTCGTCCAATTAACTAGTTACTTAAAACGTTTTGGTTAATTAACGGGGTCGGGCTGGGGCACGGTGAAAATTTTTGTACATGTAATTTGTTTGATTAATTAAATACTAATTAACTAATTACTTAAAAAAAATACAAGACTTTGTCAAAAAATATCTCTCAATCGATCATTTTTCCAAAGTTCGTTGTTGTAGCAAGTAGCGCAATATCTCAGGCGAGCGACGACGTCACGCGCAGGGGGGGTCCCTACTTCCACAATCCCTTAACAATTAATAGGAGTGGTTTGTAATTTACTCTCCTATTTTTCTTTCATCACCACCGATGAGGGACAAATGTCCTTCAACCTAAGCATAAGAGGATTTTCAGGTTCCGCTCTTTTGGTCTTTCCCTCATTCCCATTGAATACTTGCTACCATACCCACAATCCAACCATGTCTCTACCAAATAGGTTATAATGTCTTTACCTTTTTTTTTAATGGGTGGCTAAAAACCCCAATCTATGGTGCAATTATGGTTTAATTGTTAGATTTAATGTAGTGGGTATTGATTGTGGTTTATTTAGTTTATTGATGTTCATTCATGAATTTAATTAAATTAGCATGCACATCTTGTGTATTCAAAGTTACAAACTTAATCGTATTGTCAGTCTGATGCTCGAAAGAAGATCAATTAAGTAAGGAGAAATTAGTTTGATGAACGAATTTAGGTTTGCATTCTACGTTACTTGAAGAAATATTATGGTTCAAATCTGTTTGCAACATATCTACTCAAAAGAGAGAAAACATCATGAATGAGTTTTTGTTATTCCCGTAAATGAACCTAAAAGAATATTCTATGATTGATGCCTATGAAGATCAATAAGAACGAGAGTCATTAAAGATGACCAACCTATAGAAATTCTTACCTATGAGAAACACAATTACACTTTATGTGATATTGATTCCAATTTCCACAACCTATATTAATCAATTAATTCTTGAATTATGAACTTTAGTAAATTGTGACATTTGATACCATAACTCTTTTAGTAATTGGGAATCATATTCACACATATTTTTTCCTGCTACATAAACAAAAGTCTAAATATTCTTTAGATTTCTTAGTTGAACTCTTACCATATACAAGTCCTTATGATTTGACTCTGATCGTATTAGTATTTTATGACAAGAAAACCCTTACTCTTCGACTTTGTTTTTAATAGTAGTTGAACGTTATAGAAAATGACATAGTTTCTGCAAGGGAACAATGACTAATAATTCAATTAGAAAATTTGGTTTGTAACTTATTGAATTGTAGTGATTGTTGCTTGTGACATTGTTATGTTGTTGATTGGGGCAGATCTAAATATGGAGGGATGATGGTAGTGAAAATGAATGTCACTATGGGGACAAAGAACCTTATGTGACATAAATGATATGACAATGAATTCTCATTATAATCAATAATGATTACACGTTAACCCAGCCCACATTAGGGAGAGCGGTGCTTCATGTGACTAAAACAATGTTAACACTTCTCCAAATGAGATGAAGGTTCCAGAATTGGCTCAAAGGACCCTCATGACACCTTCAAAATGTTGGTGATATATGGTGCGCCATTCTTTAAAACATCTCACAATAGAAAATCAGTTGATATTCCCTTTCTGTTTGATGGGGAAGACAGCACAAGATTGTTTTAGTTGACATTACCGAATGATTCTATCACTTGTTGAAAAGGAGTTGACTGATGCTTCCTTAGAGAGATTTTTTGCCATCCCTCGAAAACGGTTAAGAGTAGGGGACAATATCCAAAACTTCAAAAGGTGGGAGGGACCTCTTCACGAACAACTGGTTGGGTTCTTGAAATTTTTTCTATCGACATATGGTGTTCCAAAAAATTTATTGTTTGGCATTACTTATATGTAGCCTTCATTCTGTCAAAACGGCTTGCTCAATTAATCAATTTTTAAGGTCGATGATACAAAAAATCATTTGATGTGGAATATTATTGCGCAGATGATATGAAAAAAGTGAAACGCGATCATGACATCCAGCGGAGGATCACGTATCTTCTAAACATGGAGAAACAAGGCAGGTAAAATGGAGACAAATCGATTAGCGCGATGAACATGGCCAAAAGTGATGACTCAACTCTACTTGCTAACCCAAAGATTTCATGAAAGGTGATTGAAAGTAAATATGTTGGAACCACAGTAGGCAATGCTCGGGAAGGATGTCAAATTTGAGACATTGTACAACGAAAGAAGTAACTATTGGGAAATAAATTGGGGGGAGGGGGTTCTCATCCTAAACGACCGCAAAGACAAGTGTATGAATCCAAGGTTGAAACATGAGAATCAATATAATGGTTGGAGATATTGAGAGATCAAGAATGGAAATTGGAGAGATAGCAAGGCTGAAAAGATAGATAGATCTAACCTCAATATCACCCAAAACCAAAAGAACGGCTAGAATCATACAAACCAACTAGAGAATGCTAACAAGGATCTTCAATAAGGTATAAGGGTTCGACAATGTGTTGCAGAATTTTAAAAAGAATTTTACCTTGCTTACAACATTTACTTCTCATATCAGTGGTCAATCAAGTAACAAAACTCAATGTTTCAAATTTTTACTATCCTCAATCGAGGTACAGGAACATTTCCTCGTGACACCATCCTAATCTAAATGATTCTTGATGAATTGAGAAATAGGTTGTGCCACAATTGTTATTTGCTCCCAATACACACGCAAGTTTACGTGGTTGCGTCAAGTAATATAATGGCTCTTAAAAGAATCAGATTATCAAACCCAAAGGATTTGTCGAGTTGACTATTTTTACTAAATTCTGTGAGTCTATAATTTGTTTAATATCATAGTATAGAAAAGTTTTTGATTTTTAGGTATAAGAGAAATAATGGCATGAATGAAATAATAAATTACTTACAGTGATTTGAAAAAATTCCAGGCTTGTAGCATGTATGGGGTTTGGATGTAGCACAACCTCATGCATGAATTAACTACTATTAACTCGGTTATCTAAATTACTGATTTATAGGTTGATTTTTATGATCGGGTCCTCCCTAACCTCTAATCACACCTCTCCAATGAGTTGTCTAACTACATCGTACGCGTGGGGATATACATCCTAATTAGTGATCAATTTATTGTTTGACAAAGGGTGACGCCCTTTTTACTTCTAATGGTCGTTGTACTGTGAACCTTTTACTTATCGTTGTCACAAACTCTTAAACGCAACTCAAATTAGCCTTTTAAATCCATGCAACGATGGTGCGGCTCATTCGCATTTATATATATATAATGACATGTCATATCTCTCATCTATAATTAATATCTAATGATAATTAGTTCTTAATTATTTTTAATTATTAATTGAAATTGTTTTAATAAAGGAAAATAATAAATATTAATCATATTGTGTTAAACTAAACTTCATTACTTCTCACCATCCCACTGTTTAACACCAAAAAAGTCGTCGCTTTTTCGGCAGTGAAATCACTCTATTTCTCTTCCCTTACTTGCCCTTCATCATCACCATTTTCCTTCCTGTGTCCTCCCAACCTCTACAAAACTAATACTAAGACACTCAATACATCATTAGATATATCCGAACACCATCACCATCTCACCATTTCACCTTCATCTATGCCGGCGCAACCATCACCTTTTCGCCGCCATGAGTAGATCTTGTCACTTCAACCCCCCTGTTCTCCCTTCACTTGACCAGCCGCTTCCTCTCTATCACTCCAATGTGTATAGTGTTGTTGCGGAGAGTCACCACAAGCCGGCTCTCTACCTCCATCATGAATTAGATGACTCAGAGAAAGTGCCAAGATCGGCTAAATAGATGCCAATCGATTGTAAAAAGAAACAGAAAAATGAGTTGGCAGGAGACGAAGATGACTGAACATTTAGTTAAACGGGTGAAGAAAGTTTTTTTAATTATTGTTTAAAAATATGTTCTTTTATAATTGATATATTTTTTAAACGTACAAATGCTCCTCACTCGCCTTAAGAGGCGTGTAATTAACACACGTTTGTCCAACTAGAAGCTTAATGCCATAAAAATTTTTAGTTCGATGGTCGGAGGAATTTGTAAAAGTGTATTTTATTTCTTGAATTTAAGGGGTTCAATTGCCAAATCGGTAGTAAAAAGAATTCCAATACAACTCAAAAAAAAAAAAAAAAAAGACCAGGGTCACCAGACCCTTTTTTCTTAAGTTTTTATCCTACTTATAAACCAAACTAGTGTTCGTCCGAGCCGTACTCCTTACCACAATCAACTCAACTTAATGGAAGATCAATTTTCTATATTCTTTGTCTGTCCTAACCTAACCTCTCACCAATTTTAGGACTAAGACAATAATTTCGCTCTATGATGTCATTAAGAAAACTAAACAAGAATCTAAAAGTAATTAAAGTGATACCAATATTAATTCAAAAAATGATGTTCAAAAATTACCCATACCACATCCCCGACCAAGGTCTTTAGCTACTAATGAAGAAGAAAATAATAAGAATAAAAGAATCCCAGAAAATATTGAACGACTTTTACTTGATGTCCTATGATTGATTCTCCCCCCTATAAAAATTATTTCTATGGACGATTTATAAATGTATACAACCTTGATAAATAGTAAGTCCCAATAAAGTAGGAAGTCAAACACCAAAAGAAATTGATCTTTTGTTGAGTGAAGTTAAAATTTGCACCATCAATATTTGTTTGCGCATCCTTGGATAGCAACAATGCACTATCAACCAATCATCACTTCTATTAGAGTAGTTTCCTTTCTACACTGATTTCATAAGCTTTCATAATAGACACTACCTTTCTAATAAAAATCTAAATCATGATGTTCATTCATATATGATAAATATTTTACAATCTTTGATACTCTATGTCAAAAGTGGTCCTTACTTGCTCTTCAAAAAAAATGCACAAATCCTAATCAAATCATGATTATAACTCCTAATTTAACAAGTATTATTGTTCATAATTCAAATCTCATAAAATAGATCATAATAGACATGAGTCCATATGAATCAATGAAAATCAATGAATTGTAGCAAATGCAAATAGGATTGTGAAGAGGGTCGATTGGATTTATCTAACACCCCTTCCGAGTTAATCTTAGCAACTCTTCACAAACGTCACAGCCTTACAACCTCACAAACATGGCTAAATAGAGAAATACTTAACTTAGTCTTAGGCAATAAACCAAGTAACAACATAACAACACAACCACGTATGAAACTCTTCTCACCTTTATTATTATCAAATCAACAAAGGAAAAGGCTTCACAATTTGTCTAAGGCCAGAACAATCTTCCGCCTTACAGAGACGAAAATTTTCACCTAGGTAAAATTTTTTGTACAAGTGCAGTTACAAATGACTTTTCCCACAATTGTCACATAGTGATTTTTACTAAGTTCCCACAACGATATTTCTAATAGTAGAATAATTCAAAATTCAATTATTCCTAACCGAAATAATCAATATTCTAACCCTTAGAATTTCATCCTACATTCCAACACTGAATATTCAGCCTACTTAAACACTTATGTATTTCATGCTATTTTCCAAACCTTGTTTTATTCAATCCATGCACTTGCCATTATAAATTCCCTACCATTTCCTTACAAGAAAACCACACTGCTTATCTTTCGACGACGTTAAACCACGCATAAGCCTTGCAAGCAAAGCTGTTTTTCCATCATCACTTAATCATCACCTTGAACATTTTTGCATTGTTTAACCATATACATTCCAAGACCATTTCCAAGTCTTTTTCATGCCCCTGCACGTGGTAGCTCATGTAAAGTCTACGGGTCCTAACGACCCTCCAGCACACTTGAATTCAATGTCATTCATTAGGCTGTTTTGAGATATCATCAGCTTGATAATCAAACTGTCAAAGGTCGCTTTGCTTCTCCAAACTCATCAGCACAACTCTTTCCTTCCAGTCCACACTTCTTTTCTTCTTCACCTTTTTTCATGGATTTTGAAGTAGAAGGACATTAGTAGGAGGTCGAGTCATCGCGAAATCCACTAAACAATCAGAAGGCATCAATTGCCCCTAGCAAGTCTTTGACATTCTGCCTTTGAAGTTAATTTTGAGGCCTAGCCTTGCATACCCGAATAGTTAATGTAATTTAATCCTCAAATCATACATGTTTTTGAATGTCTAGAGAGGTAAATTCTTTGTATATAATCCCTCCCGAAACCCTTTGCCTCAGTCTTTTCATTGTCCCTTGCAAGACAAGAGGCGTTGTAAGGAATAAATTGATCACGCATTTTCTTTCATTATTTATCCCATGTGTTTCAATTCTGGGTTGTCCAACACATCATTTGCATTTCGTGTCCTCCATCAAGTTTAGCATCACCCATCAAATACATTGTCGTAATGTTCATCTTGTCCGTTTCACAGGCACCCTCCACCTTCAGCATAAAATATTGCATTGCACCCTGCAGGCATGTAAAAATTTGTTCCATATCCCAATTAAATTTTCCCGTTCTTTCGCACCCTTTCGCCCAACGGCCTTTAGGCTCGCAAATTTTAACCTTACCGGATTCCACAGTTTAACCTAACGTTTGCCCGGCCTAAACATACAATGATCTCTGCCGAAGGTTTCATTCATCATCCTTCTGTAGTCCCTCTAATTGTACCTTGTAGCCTCACGAAATTCAATTTTCATCCCTGTGTTCGCAACACATCTTTTTGAAACAACAACTTCATCTCAAACTTGTCAGCGTCCAGTCTCATTTAATATATGCAATAAGAATATCCACCACGTTGGTCCTTCATTTTTTCATCAGTGACCCACAAAGGCTTCAACCATGCACACATTTGCTCAAAAAGTTCTCATGTTTGTCCCATCGTCAACCGTGGTCTGATATCAATTGAAAAAAGGGTCAAAATTTTTTTTTCTAACATCACACTCACAGGCATCTACAACTCTTGCAAACTATTCATCACTTACCTCTCATAATTTTTTTAGTATAGAAATACGCACTAAACCAAGTAAACAATACAACCATGTAAGGGAACTCTTCCTAACCTTTTAATTATATTAAATCACAATAAGGAAAAGTTTCATCACCGAATTTTTCTAATCGAGAAACATCTTCCGGCCTTAAGAATGAAATTTCTACCTGTTAACTTCTGCACAAAGCAGTTACACTCACGTTGCAATGTACATAATGTCGCAAACTTGTCAACCATAGGATTTAAACTATGTTTTCAATATTTTATATTCTAACAATAGAATATAATTCAAATTCCAATTATTTCTAACTTAAATAATCATCTTCTAGACAGCTTAGATATTTCGCCTAACATTCCAACCTTAGAAATATTTAAGCCTATCTTTTCAACCCTTATTTTATTTCAGCAATCCTGTAAATGCCTTCTCCTTGCCAATGTCAAGTTCCACATTATTGCCTTGTCAGATAACACACTTGCCTTGTCTTGGTCGTAACGACGTATGCCCACCAATAAGCCTTGGCATGTCCAGCTGCTTGCCACCTTGAACCATTTATGCACTGTTAAATTCACATACATGTCAATAGACCAATGTTCAAATCCTTGTCATGCCGCAACGTGTTAGTTCACGTAGTTTTAACGTGTATAATAGCTTGTGAAATGTGATATTAAAATTATATATAAACACAAAGCTTATTTTGAAAATTTTATTAAATTAAGAGATGGGATAAATGTAGCAAACGTTGGCGTTAATAACAAATGGTTATAACCATTCTTGCATTGGAATTTTGGCCTCCAAAATATTGTTGTAAACTTTAAACACCGATATAAATACGAAATTAAATATAAAATAACACTATCATATAATTGTCGGTTGATTTAAATGAATCAAATTAAAAAAAGGAAAGAATATAAAATTAGACGAGAGATTAATAATTTGTGAGAAATGGTGAGATGATAAAAAAAATATTTTTACGGTAACAAATGAACCAAAATGTATTTATGAAACATATAAATATACGTATAATAAAAATTAAAGGTTGGGGGGAGTGGGTCTGTGTTTGATATCTTTCATTTAGCACTTGTCGCGCATGTTTGGTATGGCATTTTCAAACAAGAATTTAACTTGTATATATCGACCATATAGCAGACAGTGTACAACAATTTTTTACATTATTAGTATCTTATTACGGATTATAGATCAATGCTATCTGTTGTGTGCCGGCGCGCAGCGTGTGTATATGTAAGCGTTATACATGTATACTCAGATATAAGATACCACATTATTTAAACTATAACCCCCTTCTTCACGTTCAAAAATTATACGTTCATAGTACAAACCCTTCAATTTTATGATGTCCATGACGATCCATACTTGAAGAGTTAAAATTTATTTAAAACTCTCATCTCAGGTGCGCAGATTCTTAATATTTGGAGATCATAGTAAAGGATATTGTTTTAAGATTATTAGTTTAGTTTAATTTTGTAATTATATCTTTATGTTAATAAGTTTGTATTGAAACTATTATAGAAGTTAAAATTGAAGCATGATTATCGTGTTTATATTTTGTAAGAATTATTTTAATCAAATAAAATAATTTTAAAAACTCTATATAATATATTTAAGAATAGTAAAAAGTTCACAAAGTCACTAGTTTTAAAAAAATTCTGTCTCAATCATGAATTCAAGCTTACTACTTGAAAATACGAGATGATTTTCTTCAATGCCTATTCAATAATTGATTCTCAAATAAAACTAAAAACACTATAAATTGGAAGTCCGACAATCGATAATTTTCTTCAAAATAAATTGCCAAACTCAACATAATATAACATCAACCAAAGCTAAAAACATTAATTAAGCATTGCATCCCATCACACGGTTGTCTTAGATGTGATTTCACACTCCTAGGTCGTATTTGGTGTTAACTGTTAATATATAATATTAGATCAATATATCTTCAATTACAACTTCGATTGCAATTTTTTAATAATTTCGTCTTTGATCTCATACGTGTTTATAAAACAAACAACGAAAAATCTGACATTACCAGGAAATTCTGAAAATAATTATGCTAAAAAAATAAAAAATAAGTTATATAAAATATGTAATTAATAAGGAAATTAAATGTTTTTATTGTCAACTTAGCTTTTTACTGAATAAATTTATCTTTATTGGTAGTCATTCAACAACATTGTTAATGTGTGTTTCTCGTGTTCAAAGCTTTAACTATGAAAAAATCATCAACCGGCTTTAAGGTCCCAAAAAGCAGTTGCGTAAAATATTATCTAATGTCAACATACTACTAAAATAAATCATCATAATGAAGCTAACCGTTTAACAGTAGAATTCATGGAGTTTTGAAATATTAGACTGCTTTGAAAAAAAATAAAATATAGGAATATGTAATTTTATATAAACTAACAATGACCCATGGTTTATCAATAAGTTGGTTAAAGTAAACTAAAATAAATTACACCAATAACAAAGATTTTTATATTAATTTATAATATTTTATTTTAGTATAGAGATAAAATAGTACCTAAATTTTTGCAACTTGAAGCTTCCACTTTAATGAATATGGTTTTGTTAGAAATAGTTTAACTTACCTCCTGGAATCCACCAACATGCGTTCAGCAACAATGCTTTGTCTAAGGCTTACCTATCTAGACATGTTTGGCTTATTGGAAAACAAGAAGATGCTTACGCTTTTGATTGTCCTCTAATAATCCAAATGTAAAAACTGATAATTAATTATACATATGAGAGTATTTAAGAAATGCTTCTTATGTTAGTGTTTAAAAACTGAAATGGTTAAAGAATTTTCTAATTAAAGAAGTATTAATTCAGAAATGTGGCGATTTAAAGGCACATGAAAATTGTTTGGGATAATAGGTTCTTAACTGGGACTTGTCTGTTAAAAAATTGTGCTTCTCCCAAGCTTGAAAGCATATGGTAGAGAACGGGGACCTATTGAAACACACTTGGTTTGGGAACTATGGTGGTATTTGGTATGACAAGTTGTCGCAATTTGGGACCCCTTACAATGCATCCTAATGGGAATAATAGGAGATTCCTACTATCAGAGGAAAGGTTGGGACGGAGCATATCAAGGCTAATATGAGTCATGTACGACTAGTAATCAGGCGATACACGTGGTGACCAAAACTCACTGTTAAGAGTGTTGGTTTTACTTTCAACTTCCTTTCTTACCCTGGAAATATGGGAAGGTAAAGTCCCTCTATCTCATCTGAATCATTCTTGGAACTCCTGATATTTTTCTCATTCGGCAACTGTTGGATCTTTTCTAAATGCTACTGGCAACTTTGAATCATTTATGAGCCAAACCACCTGGTATTTATTTAGGCGCAATGAAGCAATTTTCAGAAAATGGTGGGGAACATATATATGACAACGGTGGTGTTTCAGGCAGTGCCTGTGATAATTTTGTGGTTCTTATAAAAGGGGTGCTTATCTTTGGATTTTAATTAGCTTTTCTGAGTTATTTGGTGCAAAGGTTCCCTCTTTTAGCTTTAATAATTGTTGTTGCATCCAATATTCTGGAGCTCAGATTGTGGTCGAAATGGCGATTAACAAGTTGGGGATAAAACCACTTAGCTGGTGAATAAACAAGGCATGCGGGTCCCTAGTAGCTAGAAACGAAGATAAAGTTCTTATTAAAGAGGGGGAACTGCTGATGTATTATTTTTGGTAGAATCGCAACAATTTAAGATCTCTTCTAACCCTGTGAGTAAAAGTGGAGCTTGTTGGGTAGAAAAATGAATGTGCTGAGTCTCTTGATATCATTTCGTGGCTGATGAGAAGCCACAAGTAATGGTTAAATCTTGCTAAGTAGGTGAAAAGTACCGTAGCTCAAGGAGTTAGGGGTATGTTCTCTTCCAGATGCATCTTCTCAATGAGACGCCTTTTGTTTCCTATTCTGATTTTCTTCTTTCATTTTGTGTTGTGTTTTGTTTGTCTTTAAAAATAAATAAAATCCCAAAATTCCTCAACTGATTGGGATGCTTAAACACCTTGCAACGTCAAAATTGTAATTAAATAAATTACTGGTATCAAAACAAAGTCTCTTTGCAAACCTGTTGGGTTCACGTGAATCCATGGATTATAACATTTGATCTGCTTCTGCTTGTGCCTCCATCACAGCATTTAACTCTACAAAGGTGTACAGCGCTTGATTCTTAGATTTCAAAGGGGTCAGAATAGCTACTATTCTAGGCCCACGTCGCAATCTTCAGCTCTGCCTTTCTTTTAGGATTAATAAACAACGTTGTCAGGTATCAGTAATGTTTGAGTTCAATTGTACTATTTCACAAATACTTTATTAACCATCCTAGCTAGCTTGGATATATGGACATCACCTATGTCTCTGCCATGACCAGGTCCCCTTCATTGGCCTCACTAGTGTTTTTGTTCCTGGGCATAAAAAGAGATCGGTGACAACTTAGTAAGTTACATAACATTTATTCAAAGATATAAAAGACTCTGCTGTGCTTTGGTTTTCTAATATTGAAAATATTTGGAGGCAAGGAAAAAGACGTTGCTTCTATGGACAAAAAAAAATAAGTATCTGAAATATTACTATTAATACGAAAAGAGGAGGCACCAGAGTTATTAGTTCCTAACAACTATTGGAACAATACCACCGTTAGAATTAACCATCTTTTGTCTCCATTTATTTAGATCATCTACTTTAACACATCATCATTGTTCACACCTTTTGAGACGGTGCTCCACAAATACTTCTTGTTGGACAAACGTCTTCATTTCGTGTCAGGGCAGTCATCATCCACATGTCCCTAAGAAATGGAATTTCTCGAGCACACTTAGTCAGAAAGATGCACTAGCATCGGCAACTGGAGAGGTACAACTCTTCCAACAAGGGAAAATAAGGTCATTATTCCTTCTCTTGTTGTGGGCCCTTGTGTGATCACTTCTTCCATTGACAGACATCTCTAATGTCTAGTATTCGAAGATTAAGAGGACCTGCGCCACTGATGGAGACATCATGTTTCTCAATTTTCGCACCAATTCCGTACTATTAACTTTTCAAGTTTGGCCTAAAGTAAGCTGTTGGAATTTGTGAGAGCATGAGCACTTCATCTTAAGTTCCAGAAGTTAAGCTCTTCCGGTTGGGACCAAGAAACCTGCAAAGTTGAAAGTTTCGAACTCAGGTAAACGCACAAGTAAAAAAGTTGTTCTAAACTAGTAAGAGAGAAAATTATATCTTTAATATCAAAGTAAAGTTAATATTCCTCCAAAAAAAATACAGCTCATTTCAATATTTAAGAACCAAAACCTTTCATCAAAAGTGGATTTGAGTTGGTGATAGAGTTGTGCTGTATAACCAGAATTGTTGAACTCATGTAACTCACAAAGGCGCATTTTTTTCCGTAACTGAATGAAATTATGCCCTCAACATTTCACTGCAAAGTGAGTAAGCATTCCGATCTTCCAAGCTCCAACTCCTTAAAGTGGAGAACGTTGAATACTCATGTTTCCTCCGTGAGATCCCAATAAATTGTCCCTAAATCATATTAGAGAGGCCTGAGACATTTCACGTGTGAAGTTTATTCAGCTGGCACTCAGGCCCACATTATTAGAGCCCTTTCCGATTAATGTACGATTCACTTCTCACTTTCTCAACTTGTGGAGAATCCAATAACCCCATGGGAAGTCTCCATTCCCTCTAAAACAATCTTCTTTGTCATAATACCCTGTGATTGAAGTTAGCTTGACGTAGGCTTTTCTACCTACTATAAAGAGCCATACCTATAACCTTGGTAGGACAGGCCCAAGTTTTGTAGATCACATCAACGGAACATGCACTTAATGTAAGTGGCAGTCAATATGATAGGATTCCAATTCACTCACGGCTGGGAGTAACTACATAGGTTTACCTCCCAGCATATGTAGTCTCCAATTGAACTAGTCTTGATAAAACCCCTGTCTGAATCCTTTTAAGTGGTTTATATACCTAGTCCGAGAACTCTAACATAATTAGATTGGTCAAATTTCCTATCTCAACTAGCATCTCCTCTACTCACAGCACTCTCCTCGATGTCAGAATGTCTTATGCTGAGAATTTCTAAGTGAACAAGTTTCGCAATAGGATATGTCCATCTAACCTTAAATGACTCAATACATAAACGTCTTCAGACTTGACAACCTCTATGGTGTTTGGAAAAGGCAGAATGGATCCATATTCACTCAAACTATACATTGAGTACACAGCCCATTTCATAAAAAAATCATCCCGTAATTTGAATGGATTTTTAAAAATCGAGAGTCAACATTAGAAGCTTCAATTTTATGCAAGATATTGGTTAGGAAGCTCATCAATTTATTTGTAACAATTGAAAATTGATTTATTGCTTGTAGAAGTTCTTCTTATGAGCTCTCGAGTTCACTTGACTTACTGTTAGATACCCGCAACTACTTGAATCTAACTGTGAGACATGTCAAGACTTGGCATTGGTCCTTGACACTGGATGATGGCAAACAGTGCAACACCAGTTCAAGTGCTTTGGTTTTGGCAAGGCAGCTTAACTTGCATGGCTTACGTGCTGGCTAAGGGCGTTGGCAAGACAGCATTTGGGCTTGATGAATCAAGGCTGTAAAATGGCATGTCAAGGACAAAGGCAAGTTCATTCCGAATTGCTGAATCAAACTAATGTAAGAAACAACTAAAATTCTAAGTGTTGAGTCTGGCAAATTATCTAAGTGTTGGAATGAAGCCTGAAATATTCTAAGTGTTAGAATTATTAGTATTATCGTGTAGATACGAATTTAATTTGATTAAATTCTATCTGTTGGAAATATAGCTGTTGGAAAGTTAGTTGTGAACCCTGGGCGACCTGTGGTCCGGACAGGTGTCATTTTTTTGTAACTGTCGCCTGTAACTGCCATTGTGCAGATTTTGGATTTCAGGTGGAAATTCTCTAAGGCCAAACGCCAGAGAGTTTTTTTATCTTAGCTATAATTCATGAAGCCTTCCTTTGTCTTACTTAAGGTTAATAAAGGTTTGGACTGTTTTCCGTAAATTCTGTTGGTTTTTGAACTGTTTTAAGTTTTCCTATACTTGAGTCAATTTTCTGGGTGTAAGTAGGCTGAATTACAAACCTGTAAGATCGGCGTGAGTGTTGGTGCAAGAAAATCAATTGACCCTCTTTCAATTGTATCAGTAGCAAGTTAAACATGGTGAAGAAACCAGAATTGTGGGAATTGGCAAAGAATTGAAAATCCTTCGTCGGGTTTACTGAAGATTCCTGGCCGACCCTACGTTTGGTGATTTATTCCCACAATCATTGAGTTGAAGTGGACGCTGAGAAAGTTCAGGGGGAAATGGTTGGATTTTGTTGGGTAATTCCAAACTTTGGTGGAGGACTCGAAATGCAGACCTTTAGTGCTGGCGTCCTAGATTCGATACATGGGATAAGCTTATAAAAGAAAAGGCCGATCGATTTCTTCCGAGCAATGCATTTGGCTGCAAGGACAATGAAAAGGTTAGGCACGTTCAGTGAGGAATATATAAAAGAATTACCTCTGTGATGTAGACCATCAAATATTCTATGAGGCCAAACTCACATCTTTCATTCGGTCATGCAAGGTTGGGCTCAAAATGGAATTACGAAGGCAGAATGTTAAAGATTCTGCCTGGGGCAATTGCTGCTGCTGATATCGTTTGTGAGATTTTCCGGACAACGCGCCTCGACAGATGTCCTTTACGTCAAAGAAAAGAAAAGAATGAGAGAAAGGGGAATGGAACGGATCGTCGTAAAGAGAATACAAATGATAAAGGAAAGGCAACAAATGAAGGATGGGAAAGACATACGCCAGAATAAAGATGGAAACTCTAAGGGCTGTTGGACTTGTGGTGTCCTCTTTGGCCCAAATCTTGGTCCAAACCTAGAAAAGTGATGGTTTATGCTTGCTGGAATAGAATCCAAAGGGAGGAGGACGAAGAATTTTGGCTGCATGGAAAATCCCTTTGGATTGTTTTAATCACATAGGTATCAACACTGTTGGGAATCTCCCCACTTCGAATCCTCATGCTTCCTTAATTCATAGAGAAAATGAAATAAAGAACAATGTGGTTGATTGCATGGTTGATATAGGGGCCAACCCCCACTTTTTGTTGATGTAAGTTGCCCTTGCGAAATTGGGGCTTAAGTTGTCTTAAAATCCCTTCTTATGTCAAACCGTCAATGTAAGCACACGCCATTGTGGGCATGGCTTATGGGCGGTGTCTATGTCGACTGGAAAAATTGGGAAAACATAACTGATGGTAATGCGCTGATTTTCTGAAGGGGGTTCATCCGTTTTGGAGAAATATAATAAAGTTGCAAAGAAAAAGACAGGAGAATGGTTGTTGTCTGCTAATGTCGATTGACAAGGGCTGACGAAGGGGGTGCGAAACCATATTTGCTGCTTGGTGAAATTAAACCGGAGTGAAAAAGAAGTGCCTGATTGTGTGGTGAATTGCCTTAAAAACAGTATGGCTGATTTTATGGCTCCGAATTGCCAGAATTACACCAAGGACGGACATGATCATAAAATTGGTTTGCGTCCTGGTACATTGCTCCTGCACAAGCTCCGTATCTTATGGCTCCTAAAGAACTGTTGAAGACGTCAAACATTGACTCTAATTCTTAGATCTGGGTTGATTCACCACTAAGGCTCTTATGGTGCTCCTTGTTTCTGTCCAAAAGAAACAGACGGGAACAATGAGAATGTGGTGTGGACTATCGCATTGAACAGGCAACTATAAAGAACAAGTATCCGGTTCCGTTGTGCAAAGATTTAAATGGACAGGTTAGCAGGAGTCAATGCTGGTTACAAAACTTGATTTAGGGCAGTTAGGATAGCAGAGGGTGATGAACCAGAAAACAACTGTGTAACATGATATGGTCATCTGAATTCCTTGTATGCCGTTTGGGGCTGACTATGCCCCGCAAATGTTGCAATTTAATGAACAATGTACTGTTTGACTATCTTGAATGACTTCGTTTTCGGTTACTTAGATGATATGTCATATATAGAGTCGACACGTTGGGAGAACAGGTTTAAGCACTTAAGTTGGTTCGGTCCAATTGAGGAAATACCGACCTTTATTGTCAAATGGAAAAGTGTGAATTTTCTCAACAAGATATAAAGTTCTGGGTGCACTTGTTAGTAAAAACAGGTACAATGGATCCTAAGAAAGTGCAGGCCATTGTTGTTGGTAGGCACCTCGCCCATGTGAAGGATTAAGCTCGTTTCTGGCTTGGCTAACTTTTACCTAAAGTTTATTGCTGTTACTCACGAGAAGGCAGCTTCTTTGACAGATTTGTTGAAGAAAGATACAAAATGTTTTGGTCTAACAGTGTAAGAAGCATTTCAAATTGGAGAATCATTGCATCTGAACCTCTACTCAAATTGCCTGAATTTTGGAGTTACAAAAGAAGGGGAACCATTTGAAGTGCAACTGATGCGTCAGACAAGGCAAATTGGTGGCGTATTAGTGCGGAGGGTCATCCAGTGGCCTTGAAAAGCAGAAAGTAAAGAAAGGAATAAGAAAAGCATTTGCCTGCTCTTCCCCCATATACTCAACACATGAGAAAGAAAATAGGTTTTGCGGTGGTACACTTTTTGCAGACTTGGAGAGTTTATCTCTAGGCACTTGACTCGATTTGTTGTAAGAACCGATAATTAGCAAATCATTCTTCAAACACCAGAAAAAAGTTGGAAGTCCTAAACAGCACGGTGGCAAATTCCTGGCAGATATTGATTTCATGTGGAACATAAACCAGGAAAACAAACCAGGTTGCGATGCGCTGAGTAGGGAATAGTCTTTGTTTGCAATATATTCAAATTTCAATTGACTGATTTCTATTCCTTATGATATAATCATGTTTGTGGCTGCAAATGATCATTTTAGATGTTAATATAGGATGGAAAGTTAGGTGCAGGAGGGCACAATGAGACGGTTTTGATCGAGGGACGATCTGCTCTATTTTAAAGGGGGGGAGAATCGTTGTACCAAAATCAAGGCGGGTTGCGCAAATACATGATGAAAGAAGCGCATGACTCTTACTTGGTGCTGACACCAGTGTTTAAAGGATGTTAGCCTTACTGTCTCGTTTTTATTTTGGCCGAAAATGGAAGACGATATGAGGCGTCGTTAAGACTTGTCCATGTTTGTCAGTCACAAGCCGAACGGCAGAGAATCAGGTTTGTTCAAACCTTTGCCTATTCCTTAAAGGCTGCTATAGTAAGCATGGATTTCTTTCTAGATTTCCTAAAGTAGATTGCAAGGCATCTATCTGTGGTAGTTGACATGTTTTCAAAATATTTCTGTTTTATGCTGCCCTGAGTTATGCTCAATCTGAAGTGCCTGCTGAGTTTAAACTTCTACTATAAACAGGTGGTTGTTAATACTTTGGTGTTCCGGCTGACTTGTGATTGATAGAGACACAAGTGTTCACGTTTAAGATTTGGACAAGCATTGTTCAATATGATGGTAACTGATTAAAATTTTCTACTGCAAATCATCCACAACAGAGTGGACAGACGGAAATAATTAATCATTTGTCGAGAGGTACTTGAGTGAGGCACGATTGACTGCAAGTCACGGAATTGGTGGCATTGTAGACACGCGCAGTGTTTGCTATAATCTGCACAAGTCGTCTTGCAACAGAAATGAGTTCCTTTGTTGAAATGTCTTAGGCAACTCCTATGACGCCACTATATGTTGCTAAATCTAAAAATCAGGGAAAAGTTCCAGCAGCATACAGAGTTGCATGGATAGCTTTGTTGAATGTTATCTGAGGCACAATATAGCTTGCGCCAGGCCCAGCAGCGCATGAAAATAGCTGACACAGCATCCGTCGCTCAGTTGTGTTCATGTGGGTGACAAGGTGTTGTTGAAACTTACCCCCCCAATCTGGAAATAGATTGTGAGTAAAACCACATCGGGTTTTGATTCCTAAGTCTGATGGTCCAGTTGAAGTGTGAACGGTGGGTGAGTTGCTTATGGGTGCTGGGCTGCTGCCAGAAAGGTTGAAAATCTCATCCCCACGTTTCAAATGTGAGTTGTTCTTAAAACCTCTTTGCAGATGCGGATGAACCGGATAAAACATATCAAAGAGGCTCCTCCATCAGACCTACACAGTAGATGCTGAAATGGAGAAGATTCTTTATCACGGGGTTTTGGGCACAAGTAAAAGAATACAGACTGAGTTCTGGTTCACTGGAAAGGCAAAGAGTGTCGGCAGATGCTGTTTGGGAGAAGCCAAAAACCTATGGCAGTTTATGCTCCAAATCGATACTATATCAAAACAGTCTCGATGAGGACAATCGAGTTCAGTGTTGTGGGTGGTCCTGTTAGACCGCAAACTCTTGATCTAACTACGTGCGAGACATGTCAAGGACTTGGACATTGGTCTGAACATGGATGAGGCAAAAACTGCAACCAAGTTTCAAGTGCTTGGGTGCTTTGGCAAGGCAGCTTGAACGTGCAGGGCTTACGTGCGGGCTAAGGGCGTTGGCAAGACAGCATGTTTGGCTTGATGAAGCAGGGCTTGTGAAGACTTGGCAAGTCAGACAAGGCAGTCACTCGAAATTGCTGAAATAAAAACTATTTGTGTGACGTACAGCTAAAATATTCTAAGTGTTGGAAGCTGGAAGAAATTATTCTAAGTGTTGAATGAAGCCTAAATAATTCCAAGTTTTAGAATATTAGTATTTCGTGTAGCTAAGAATTTAATGTTGAATTCACTTCTATCTGTTGGAAATTATCATCTTTGGAAAGTTAGTTTTGAACCCTGGCTGACCTGGGGGGTCGGACAGGTGTTCATTTTGTAACTTCGCATGTAACGTCATTGTGCAAAATTTTTGATTTTCAGGTGGAAATTCGTCTAATGCAAACGACAGAGAATTTTTGTAGCCAGCCTTAGAACTAATTCTGAAGCCTTCCTTTGTATTACTTTAAAGGTAATACAGTTTGGAGACTGGTTTTCCGGTAAATTCTGTTGTTGTTTGAACGTTTTAAGTATTTCTATACTTAGTCAATTTTGTTGTTTTAGTAGGCTGAAGTCTTACAAACGCTGTAAGACTGCCTAAGTGGTGTGCGAAAAAATAAAGTCGACCTCTTCACGTTCCATAAAGTTTACTCTCCCATAACGTAAACAATACTTATAGCCACAACAGCCACATCATGCTTTTGCCATAATTTTCCATTGAACCTAACGACAACAAAAATGATCTTTCAATGTTATCCTCATCTCCATTCGTGTCTAGTCTCTCATCCCCTTCTAGTACCTTCTTCATTTTAATCTAATCCATAATTTGTAAAAAATTTGTTTTATTCTTTTCGTGTGGTATTATACTTGTATGTGATCCAAGGAATTGGTTTTGTTTCAAAATATAAAATAGGCGTTCATATGTGTGGGGGGGGGGGGGGTAACGAAATCGCACACCTATAAACGAGCGTACTCACCAAATCGGAATTCATGTTGCCCATTTTACTAGATTTTTTTAAAAGTGTAACAACTAAAAAATTATCAAATGTAGTCAAATTCATAATCTAAAGAAAAAGTTCCAATAATTTTCAATTCAATTCAATTAGGGAAAGGAATGAATAAGTTCCATAGGATAAACTCTAGAAAGGCAGGAGGGAGAGAGAATACACTTGACTGAGACTTAGGGTTACTAATCTGATTAGAAGGCATAGAATGCTGATCTTCACTTTCTGTGGCGGAAGTTTCCTTCCTGCTTCGCTCGCGCAATTGTCGAGCTTATGGTCGAATGTGTCCTTCTGTTGATTCACCTTTTTCCTTTTTATTATTAAAGAAATGTTTTAAATGGACTTCAAGCATTGTTGACGTGATGATTGACTTTAATTAGTGTGTTGACGGCGCTCATTATGTGGAGAGATGCGCTCTGCATTGGGTGACGGGAGGGGTGTTAATACTACAAGTTTATGTACATATATAGGTAGTAATAGGTGAGCCATTTTTTAATAAAAAAGGTTGTGTAATGGACTTTGATTAGAGTTTATGGCAATTTATGCCTTTCTCTATTTTTAAATTAAGAAAAATGGTGCAGTACCCTTAAATTTGATTGGAATTTTCGAGACCACCATTACCTAAATAAGATCCTATTCTCCCCCCCCCCCCGACGTAATTTTTTAAAAAATTTGTGTCGACATTGTGCACCTTTGTATCTTAGCGTAGTACACTGTGACTCATGCAATTGAGGCGTGAGAGATCTTTTGGATGCTAGATGAGTCAAAAAAGTTGCAACAAATTACAAAAAAAAAGCAAAGACAAGGTTTGAGCGTAGTAGGACTCATTTATTAAAGTGTCTATGAAATGTTGATCATAATCTAGAGAATTACTTATCATTTTTTCAAATTAATAAAGTCAAAGTTCATGAATGTAATAGCTGATAAAACCTTATAAATTAGCCCAAAAAACTAAAAATTTGGACAAATAAAATAACTTTACTTAGCATGCTTGTGGGGGCACTACAATCTACCATTTAGGAACCCATGATCACATAACAGAAAATTAACGAGGGAACAATCTAAATTATCAAGTGAAATTAACATACAAGTATATGCATTCTAGACCATAGACCATCATATATATCATATCAGCATATCATATTAAATTGAAAGAATGGTTAATAAAAGTTAGAATACTGTTTTGAAATTACTACACCAAATTACATATGTATTTAGTTAAATACATATATACGATAAAATCTAAAACTTGAACCCTTAATTACATTTAATGTTAATTATTTATTTTACGAAGATCTTTAATTGTTACACTTTAATAATTATTTTGCCTCGGTTGAGGGTTCTAGGTTGGGACTTTTAATTTACGAAGATATGATTTTTTGAAATTGTAAAAAAAGGAATGATTCTACAATATGTATTAAAAATCTCCATGCCGACTTATTTTGAATAAAACCCGGGTGAACCTACCATTGTACGAGGTAGATTTTTTTTTTGCACTCAATAAGCACGAAATAATACATTCCAGGTATCATCTTCTTTCTCATTTGAGGAAAAGGTGGCTGAAAAGGAAAAGGAACAACGGAGGGATCCAATTCTATCGTATTAATAAGTGTTTTTCGTAAAAATTTTCGCAGTCTTACGCAAAAATTCATATCACAAATTTATAAATAATACTTAGAAATTTATCGGTAATTAAAATTAAAAAAAACGATATTCTTTTCAAACAAGATAGATAGTAACAAACATTAATAATGTAAAGAATGACATTATGACATCTATCATTTTATGCCTTAATAACAAATGTATAATTAATAACGTAAAATATATACGGGATTCATATATAATCACTAGTTTTCAGTTTCACTCAATAGAGTGCAAAGTGTACATATTTTAATTGTACCGAAGAAGAAGAAGAATAAGACTTCAGGATTTTTCCATTGTTTTAAAATGAGAGAAATCTATCTAAATCTATTATTGTATACTAAAATGATAAGTGTGAACAAATCTTATTATCCTCACAACTCTTTGGAAGAGTTGTCAAAACCCTTAAACCCGTCGAAATATCACAATTTTTTTCATAAAAGTCACAAATTTTAGTAAAGTCACAACTCTTCAATAAAAGTCAAAAAGTTCATACACGTCACATCTCTTTATTAAAGTCACAATTTTTTAATAAAGTCAACTTTCCAGGAAAGGGAATACTAGTTTTGATTTAAATTAATTAAATGAAAATGCTGATTTGTGGTGCGCCCACGGAGCGGGTCAAGGTTCTCTTATATAATATATGATTAGCAATTATTGATGGATTCACTAAGAGAGTGATTTGTTATAATATGTCTTCCAATATTTGTCAATGAATAAACGGATAAGGTCCTAAAATCCCCTTCAGTAATAGGAAATTGAACAAATGCCCTCCTCCATCTAGCGCCAAAAATACCCTTCATCTACCTAATGGGACCTACAGTACCCTTCCACTCACCAATTCTTTAAATAATAATCACCTTTCATTTGACGTGACACTTATAATGGCTGAAATTAAATTAACCACAATATAATTCCGCCTAATTAATTTAGTGGATAAACTAGCACTTTTGTGGTTGGGGGGGGGGGGACAGTTTCACTTAGAATTCTCCATTCTCAAATTGACTTTCCTCTCCATCATTTGAAGTTGACTGTTGGAGTCAAATATAATCTTTGATATTTATAGAGTTGATTTTTTTCTTTATGAGTAGATATCATGCAATGATATTATATATCTGTAGATCCTTCTTATTGTTTCTATTTGGTTTACTGATACTTCTTTTCTGTCTCCTCCTCCACCATAGCATACCCTTCTTCTCCTCTTATAATTTCTCACAATTTCTTAATTAACACCCGTTTAAATGTTTAGATCTAACAAACACTATTCATAAAAAAACAAAAAAAACGTCTAGGGGTCTTGAATAAGCCCCCAATTATTCAATTCTTTTCCCGTAAAATGTGGGGATGCCCATTTGGAATTTTTTGCCAATTGAACCCCTTTTAGGATTTTCCGTGAGTGAATACACAACTTACTTCGGATGAACATGTAATTGGCAATTGAATTTCAGGTAATTTCAAAGTTTTAAAGGGAAATGAAGAAGGATTTTTGAGCGAATGCCATGAAAATGCAGTTTTTCTTTTTTGCAGATTTTCTCAATGGGAATTGGGACTTGAAACTGAGGAAGCCACCTCTTAATGTGGAAAGTATTTTTTAGCATAATTTAATTCATCCATAGAACACTGCCACGTCAATCTGAAAGTATGGATTATTATTCTTAAGAATCTGTTATATAAAGGTATATAAGTCCAATAGATCATAGAAGGGTATTTTGGAGCCTACGATTGAGGACAATATTTTGGTTTCATTCCTAATACTTGAAGATTTTTGGCCCTTCTCCAATGAATAAACATTTATTTATGTTGTTTTTATAAATAATTTTGATTTATAATCACAAGAAAGTGAGTGATGTTTTGTCAATATATATTAAATGTATGGGTATGTATGTACTCATGTTATTTAAGTTATTTTGGTTGTTTACCACTAAGAGGTTCGGAGTAAATCTACAATATTATTTAAACTACAGTTATGCAGTAATGTATTTAAAATAATTGTGTTGTAGTATAAATTTTTATACACTTTGTGTAAACTTTTTGGTTGCTCTCACCTAGTAAAGGGAGTGAAGTATACCATGTATTATACTGTATTGTTCGTGAATAAAACATGTTAAATGTTTTATCAGTTGTCAATAACGCTCAAACTATTCTAAATACATCAAAGAGTAGCGGTTGTTGTCAATAAAGATATCCAAATAAATTCAGGTCCATCCCACAAGAAATGATATATACTAAGACTCACTTAAAAAATTAAGAATGTGGGACTTGTTCATCGTAGTAGTTTAAATAAGATTGGATATTCCACCACCACATTCACTACACGAGTTTACGGTACAATTTGTCACATTAAACTAAACTCATATATTCAATAATTAACAAATAATCTATGGGTGCTGGAAGAAATCGATGTCACATAGGGAAATTGTTGTTTCCCATAGTCTAACAATTATGGATTGGGTTTGAATCTCTTCAATGACACTACTCTTCTTGTGGCCTCATAGCGTCAACTCAATAACTCCTTTTGGTCTCATCTATTGAATAACAAACAACTCATTACTTTAACGAATCTCTCTTACAAGAAGATTTAGGCAAATAGTATGACCCATAATCCCCTCTTTCACAAGCAAACCTATAGAACTCAAGCCTAAAATTTTGCATGCACTAAAATAATCACCCACTCCAAAAGAATAGTTTGAACTTAAGCCATCAGATATCTCATACTAATAGCCTAAATCTATAGTGAACAACAAAACCATGGCAAAACACACTATCCATTACATTTTTAATCAACATTGACCCCAATAATGCACCCCTACATTGAGGTTTAGTACCCCTTACAAAAAAGTAACGAAACAAACTATGCATATAGGATACAGGTAGGATGCGATGAATTCAAGCAATTATAATCAATACCAACTTAATTTCACTATTCAATGGTCAGTTGTAAACTAAAAACGTGAACATCACTAAATAAGAGATTTTCATAAGATGAAATCTCATACACAAATCTCTAAACAAGTACCTTTATTCCAAATCTTACTAAAAACTCTCAAAATCTCCCTAAAAAAATTTCCTTCGGGCTATTTATAGTTTGTAAAATGTCATCTAAAACTCACAAGTGACCAACTCGGTAACCTAGGCGGGCTCACCGCGCCTGCACGAAGATCATTATTAACCTACGAACAATGCTTAACAAATAAATAGCTTAGGCCGATAGATGAACCACCCAAAAAATCTATTATCATCCTCTATCGAATTGCCTAAGACACTCATAACATAAATTCCAGATGCAATCCTCATTTCAGAATATATCTGAAGGTAACAAATCAAGACAACTCTCATAAAGGTACTTCAAATCATATACAGAATATTGTAAAGATCAAGACACAGAGATTGTGACCTTGAGCAGAGATTACAACTGATGCAGAAATAGTATCAACGCCGCACAATCTTGATCAAAGAACCAGGGCCAGTCGAGTCACGAGGTCAACCTAAGCAGCGTCTAATTTTAGTTTCGGAGAGAGATCGTGATAGTGTAGTGCAGGAAAGAAGCAGACCCATAATGTCGATGGTATGACAAAGTAGAGCGGAAGCGGAAAAAAAGAGAGTAAAACCACAATAGTTTGACATGGCCTGCGTACAGAGCACCCGGTCTTTCTACAAAACCGCACGACGCGCCATATGACACAAGCTGGAAATTTGTTGTTAACGCTTCGATCCAGACGAGCTCACTGGGGTTCGCTTATTGGACTGCAGGACGCTAGAATGTGCTGAGTGGCTGTGGTTCTGTTTCGTTATTACGGGTTGTTGACGTCTCTTCTTTGAATTTGTGGCGTGCTGTGTGCAAAATGATTTGTTATCATTTTTGTTCTTCTCGTGTCGCTGGCTGTGCTGTGTATGTCTGTCGTAGATTTTGTTGCTTCTGTTTGTGCCCGTGTTGTGGTATTTGGAGAGTAGACACTGTATGTAGTAGATATATAGGGTAGTATGTTATTAGGACAAGGGTGTGCAGGTGGTGAGAGATGTGTGTGTGGGGTTATAATGGTTGTACGGGGTTGAGGGGGATCGGGGTGGTTGTAGTAAGGATAGTGGGAAGTTGTGGGGTGGAAGTATGTTTTTTTTTTTTTTTTTGAATTATTGAATAATTATATCTATATAAGGCAAACCTTAGGTCCGCCACGTGGCGCCATTCATAAATTAGTTATTTCCAAACTAATCTTGTCCTTCTGAAAAGTTGTGACTTTACGAGATTGCGACTAAGAAGAGTGTGACTTTTAAGAAGAGTTACGGACTTTATGAAAAAGTGCGACTTTAATGAAAAGTTGTGACTGTTTTATAGAAAACTACACGCTCGAGAGCTTAATAACGAGTGTGCAAACTTCATTATGAATTGTAACGGGTTGGAAGTCTGGATTGTAATGTTGGTGCTTCTTCTACGGGCTTTCTCGCACTGCAAACCTTGTTCACAACTAGGATCGTGACTCCTTCGAAATGGTTGCTACTTGTTCACAAAGAGTATCAAAGTATGGTGACACAGGTATAAGGAGAACAATAAACATGATGTGTTACAGCGTATTACTCTTTTTGTCTATAAATAGAGTGGAATGGTCCTCTTAATTTAAACAATTGAAATATTACAAACATCATATTGCTTTCCCAACTAAAATATGTGTAGTGCAGTGACTCGCTGACATCATTGTTTATGCTACAGCTCTTGGAGGTATTTTACCGTCATTAGATTTTTTTCTGCTTATGTTATTCAAAGTAAATGATAGATGTAATTAATTTCTTTCATTTACAGTATAATGGTTTGTTACCACGTAACTCTCATGACGATAATATGGTGTTTTAGTTTTATGACTGGATAGGCTTAACATATTATTTTATAAAGTTTGATGATTATAAGTTATAAATTTTTAAAAAAGGTTTTGGCCTTTCGATAAGACCAAAAAAGTAGTATTAAACTACGCTTGTGGTCTATAATAATAATTTATTCTATTCTTACATATTATGATATGTCTTTTTTTTAGTCATTAATTTATGTTATGTGATTAGTTGCTATTTTTGATTAAAGTTCAAAACGTAATGTTTATATTTTTTGGTTTCATATTGTAAAGTTCGATTAATCAGAGTTTGATGTAATGATTTGACTATTGGTTGTCATGTACACTTAGAATTCTTAACTTTTAAAATAAATGATACTTAATGACCTTCAAGTGTTATAAGACAATGGGGGTGTCCAAGAAGGACTTTGAGTGTTCAAAGTTTTGGTGGTTTGCAAACTACCTATACAGATTTTAGTATTCAAACTTTCTTGTATGAGGCATTCAATCGAGTAATGACATTCAAAAAAATACAGGATGTAATGGGTGGTAAGATTGTAATCAACCTCAATCAAAAGTTGCGTTCAGTTGATTAGAGTCAATGATTACCCCCAACGTAGGATAAATCCCTAAATTTCTTTCTTGTTATCAGAGTCATTTATCGATTATGACATTCAAAAAATAAAGGAATTATAATGGTTGGTAAGTGTTGTACTCAACCTCAATCAAAAAGTTTATGTTCAAATGGTTGAGTAGAGTCAAATGAAGTACCACCTCACAGTCGGATAAATCCTTCAATAATTAAAATATTAAGCATAATCCTTATCTCATAGATATTAGGATTTAAAAAATAGCAAAAATAAAGTTTAACCATATGATGGAAATCTAAGACAACAACAAATAGGCCTTTGGCTATCAAAGTAGTGTATCAACTTGCGAATGATTTTTGAATAGAATAAAGGACTTGCACAAGAAATCATTTTTCCCAAATTATATTGAGGTGACATGACGTTATTTCATTGAACTCAATAGATGGCCTTTTAAATTTGAATTAATTATCAAGTACACAAACTAAGTAGTAAAGATGTATTGTAGATGTCTTTTACGTAGAGAAAACCTCCTCTTGCCAATTGATAACATAAAAATTCTGTGATCAAATTTTTAAAAATGACCAAATATAGGACCAATGAAAACAATTACATACATTTTCTAAAGATGTGGTGATGAGGAACTACGTAAATGATGAAGTAATAACAAAATGCATTACACATTTAAAATCAAAATACTTTGATTGTTAGATTAAAACAAACATCAATCATTTCATCTTTGGAAACAACATTCTTGACAATTTATCATGAGGGTTGTACCCACGCAAAAACATTATTATTATCACCAATGTGTAAAAATACATTATTGAAGTAGCTCATCAAGGTATGAAGCACAAACAATACTGAGTATAACTATAATAGTAAAAATATTATTGTAATATTATTAAAACTAATTACATTATTAAAGCAGCCAAATAGTAAAGTATAATTAAAGGCATAATTACATTAAATGTGCATTTAACTTGGCTTTGAATACATTTATACCCTTTAACATTGGGTTGTGCAAAGTAGACACTAAACTGGTATAAAGGTTAACAAAATAGACATACATGTACTACATGTAATTTTTCGTCTACGTGGTGTCCTACGTGTTATTTTGCTATTATATCGGGAATCATGGTGTATTTATTTAAACGGTTGGATAGTTAAAGTGTCTGTTGTGCATTATGAAAGTTGGAGGTCAAAGTTAAAATTGAAGTCAAATTGTAGGGGTCCAAATAATATATCTTATGCCTAATTACGTAAACATGTACTTATTATCAAATTATCCTTAAGAATAAAACATGGTAATCTTTTTTTATATATAAATTGTTTTTAAAATTGAAACTAATACTAATAATACTAATAATAAATAATATAAACTCTAAGACTACTAAATAATTAATAATAATAGTCATAATAAAACTTTTCTGCCCCCGTCTGATTGTGTTTTTGTGTGTTAAAATCCTTTACAATAAAGTCACTCACTCCACTGTAACAGTCACACTCTTTCAATTTTTTTGGGTCAAAATACAGTGTCTAGCTTGCATTCACCAAAGCTAAGAAAATCAAACTAGAAGCACCCTTTTCGGCTTCACCACTATAATTTCACAGGTAACACCTCCCACACAAGGCCCCTTCCCGACTCCTTCATTTAGTACCCCTCCCAGATCCCGACCACCTTACCGCAAATGTTCATGCTGACTACAGGACTCCCTCAAATTAAGCTTGTCACCCACCAACAAACCTCCCCTGCTATTCCACAAGGTGGGAGTTAGCCACCTACTTGTCTTCTGCAACTTTTCGTAGGACGGCACAAATCTTACTGAGTCGACTATTGAAGATCTCGAAATATTGGAAAACAAACGATCGGCGCCGAACATTAACAAGAAAACGACGCAAGGCTCATGAAGTCTTCCGACGAAGAATTCCCAGACAATCTAGTAGGGCAAGTGGAACTGGACGATAGGTAGACGACGCAAAACGGGGGCACCTTAAAACCATCAAAATCCTAAAGGTGTGGACATTACAGAGTAATAAAAATATACAACATGACTACAATATGCCTAAAAACATGAAAAATTGAAAAAGAATTTTATAAAATAGCAATTAAAAAAGGATACGTTGGCACCAAGTGGCCCTCACCCAAATAGAAAACAAATTTAGGTCCTGCAATGCACCGATATCCAGTAATTAAGTGGAAGGCAGGATGAGTGGTATAGAATCCTTTGATAGTGGATAGTCTAGCTCCTATAGACGTGCTGTTATCTGATATCAGAGGAGCGGGAAAAAAAAATTTGCGAGCATTGGAGCCGCAGGAAGAGAGAGGAAAAAGCGCCAACAAGTAGCATCAACCGAAAAGGCATCAAGGTGCTCGGGACATTTGGAGGAGACTAGTGGGGATTGTGAAGACAGCCCACTAATTACCAATCAGGAGATATCACATGAGCTCTCTCATCACGATAGCACCATCCTCTCCTCAGATCCTGCGCTCCAGCACATCTCAAAAATTTTTTGGTTGATCATACTCCCGCAAAGAATTCATTAATGTCTCATAGCTGCTCAACTCAACATTCCTGAACTCCATCCCCATTATTAGCAGGTCAACATAATTCACCAACTAAGATAGGTTGGTTAGCAACACTGTACTAGGCCCCTTCAAATCGCGAATTGAGGTAGGGACAACGCAAACCTTGTGGGAAAGGAAAGACACAAACCAAGAAGGTTGACAGGATAACAGCGGCGAAAGATCAAGTCTAACGTTCCCTTTTGATTTGAACCAAGCGAGACAAACAACCACAAGCAATATGATAGTAAGGCAAGCAAGTGACTTCAACCAACAATTATAACAAGACACTAATAAATCAAATACACAAGACACAAGAGTTTACGTGGAAAAAACCCTCGATGGAAGAGAAAACCATCGGGACCAAAAAACTCCACTATATCACCAAGAGTTACCAATATTTTTCTCCAAAAATTGGCCACAAACAAGTGCCAAACAACGAGCAACACCAAAAAAAAAAACCAAATAAGACTCAGATTGCACCCAAAATCTAGAGAAAAAGGAGCAAAATCACCCAATTGCGCAGCTAGTTCACGACAGGACAAAAACGCTGAAGTTGCGGCCACCAAATCCAACTCTGTCAGTTACTAACAAATATGAGATGGCAAGTAATATGCGTTGTCCAAAAAGAGTTAATCGGAAAGAACGAAAAACGGGAATCGCAACTTTGAAGTGGTTTTATGGTTGAATTTTGACTGAAACACTTGCTCAATCTCCTTTTTGGCTTCTGAAAAAAACTCGGGTATATGAAAAATAAATAACCCAAATAGGGCTTATATTTGCCTCATACGAAATGGGCCTATGGCAAAATGGGTGGTTCCTCCCAAAATTGGGCTTTTATTATCCACATGAAGGGAAAAAAACCCAGAACCCACCAATTCTCCCCCTCACCGACTATGTGGAGGAGACCGCCACCGGGGAGTCCATGCAAACAATCTTCAAAACTCATCTGGCAAAGTTTAGTTCATATCTCGGAACCATTGTAATTTGTATTGAATCTTTTTCAAGCTAAGCTACTTAGATCAACACATCTCGAATCAATGGTACTCACATCAATGTTTAGCCGACTGGAACGTAGGAATTCTGCCAAGCTGTATCGCCCTTCGGACTGTCACAATAAAGACCATAACTCGCTCTTGAGCACAACCAAGTTTCCGCAAGAATCTCCTTCATCCAAAGCAATTCTTACAAGCTTCAACCGGACAGCAATCAAGCCAGCTTCTGTAGTAGTAGAGCAACACATTTTTGCAACAGATGTGCAAGACACAGGTCCCCCTGCAAAATAACCAAGTACCCTGACGTGACTGCGAGTTAACCTCACCAGCCTGTAGGAATCAGTAAACACCACAACGAAATAGGCTTCTCTTGTACCAAAACACAAAATCAGGACTAGTGACGTGCCACAGAGAATATTATAACCACTCTACAGCATTCCAATGTTCTAATCCCGGAATTAGAAAAGAAAACGGCTAACAACTCCACACAGTGTGAGCAATATCCGGGTCTTGTACCAAACCATCGCATACATCAAACTACCAACAGTTGAAGCATAAGGAACTGTCTTCATACTTTCCTTTTCATCCTCACTAGAGGACACTGTTTCGTGCTCAATTGAAGTGCATAGCTAAAGGTGTATGACAACCTAGCTTTTGTCATGCTGAATCTGCGAAAGTACTTTCTGAATGTAGCTTCATCTTGTGATAATAAACCCACTTTCTTGGCTTTTCTATCAGGGACAATCTTGCATGCCAAGGAATCTTCCTTGCTGCGTCCTAAGTCTTTCCACTCGCAAAACACTTACTCAAACTCTGGCTTCACCTCTGAATCCTGCAAAGTATTATGGACCAACAACCAGCATGTATCTAACATAAACAACACAAATAATAAAGTCACCATCAGAGAACTTTTCCACACAAAGACACTGGTGAAAGTTTTGACACGGCCCCTGCCTGCCTCATAAAAAGAACCAAACTTCCTTGTACCACGGCCGGGAGATTGTTTCCAAACCATACAAGCTCCTTCTTCAATTGCAAAACATATTCTCTTTACCCTGACTTCAAACCTTCCGGTTGCTCCATATCAATTTCTTCATTCTAAGTCACCATGGGGGAGGAAGCCGTTTTACATACATTTGCTCAACCTTAATTAGACTTGCAGCCAAGCCTTAGAAACCACACGAATGGAGACATCTTCACAACTGGAGAGGGAATATTCATCAAATCAACTCCTTTTTCTGATTAAATCCAGCTTGACAAGATCTAGCTTCGTTACGTGGCTGGATTACCATGTCATGTGTCCACGAAAAAAACCACTGTTTCAACGGGGCTTTTTGTCTTTGTAACTTACACCCAAATCAAAGGTATGTTATATGCAAGGATTAATCTCATCTTCCATAGCACAAACCCCCTTTCTTTTTCTCCCTTTCCATGGCCTCATCAAGACTCTCAGGTTCTCCCCGTCAGTCAAGAGTACCTAAGGGATGTCATGACGGAGAATAACGAGATGAAGGAGATCTCTCTCTACTAGCTCGTGCAGGAGAACTCTTCTGGAGCATTCTAATTGGTTGTTGGCCCCCCAACCACTCATCTTGCACTGGCGATCCCCACCCTCCCATGACGGTCCTTCTGACATGCTCAACATCTTTCTTATCCCCCTTGATTTTCCTCCATCCTGCGACTTTTCTTCCGGTGCGATAGTCAACGGCATGATTAAACTCAACTCGCTCTACCTATCTGCACATAGCCTTCTTGTTAGCTTGTCCCAATCTCCTTGTTTGGTCTTCCCAAAGAACACAACACTCCCGACTTCTACCCGTTTCTTCTCAACGGATCCTAGCAACGATAGCCCAAATTCCTCTGACCCTAACCAATGACGCTACCCTGCCTAGTTTTAAAATCCCACTTTGACCTCCTCATCATTCGGCACCTGTACCCCCAGGCTTTTCCCCTAAGCTTCAGAGGAGACTACGCAACCTTCTTACAGTCCAAAACTCTGTCCGGGGACATCACCATCTAAAGCAACAGCAGGAGAATAAATTGATCACAAACAAGCAGCAGTATTAAGTGCTTCTTGTCCCAAAAGGAATCTGGACAGCTTGCACTCTGCACAGATACAGCTAACCTTCAACTAGAGTTCTGTTCCATCTCTCTGTACCATTTAACTGAGGAGTCCTGGAGGCGTTTTTCGCTGCCTCAATACCATGTCTCTGCAATATATATCACAAGGACCACTATACTTACACCATTATTTGAGCGGATGCATTTCAATGTCCTTCCTGTTTGTCTTTCAACACACGGCCTGAAAAACTCTGAAACTATAAAGTGACTTGATCCTTGGACTGCAAAGGAATACCCAGAGTTGCTAGAATGATCATTAATAAAAGTCACAAAGGTAAAGTGCACCACCATGAGATCTTACCTTAAAAGAGACACAAATCAGAATGTCCAAGCTCAGAACTCAAAGCTTTCTTGACGGCGGATGACTCTGAAAAAGAAACTCTTTTCTGTTTTAGCTAAAGCAAGTGAAACACATTCCTTCAACTTGGCTTGTTTCATCCAGAAAGCACGTTTTCTTAGCAAACTATCAATTCCCTTATCGCTCAATTACCAGCCTTCTATGCCATAACTTGAGGAGGATCATTCTCACCAAATTTACTGAGTCTTGGAGATGGAGCCCTGAGAACATACAAGTCGAGACCACTTGTCACACGGGCACAACCATCAAACCTTAGGTAAGCTTCCAACGGCCAACACCAAGTGTATTAACATAACCATCATTATCAAGATATCCCAACAGGGAAGAAATCAAATTCAAGCGAAAAAATTGGAAGGCATGTTGACATTATTGAGGAACTAGTTTGGAAACCCTTGTTACTTTTCAAACAAAATGTCCCAAGCCAATAACTTCAACTCATGAATTTTGCCCATTTTTCAAACGTTCCAAAAATACCCTGGAGTATAAGAAGCAAAATAATTCCTCTTTGCGTGACGATGAGAAGTAAGGTGAGCACAGAAGCCACAAACCAGTAGACTCATCACGAACAAGATTAATGGCATTTGCATCACAAGAAACAAGAAGATTATTCATTAGCAAAACAGCAACACGATTTTAATTATCGACTTCTCTATTTTGTTGTCTAGATCTTCTTTGTGCTTGTGGTAACAATATTTCATGCTTGCCCATTTTGTGGCAATAGTCAATGGTAATATTCTTGTATTTAGACTTTGACTGATCTCTTTAACTCTTCATTCGACCTCTGGACTGTTTCTCCCCCTATCTCAGTAAGCCAAAAACATCGGGAGTGTGAAGTTGAAAGAAAATGAGGGCTTGAGATTGCTTCTATTTCTCAGTTCAAGACACCACTTCTTAGGAATTCCAGGTGTACAACACCACTGGAGAGCAGACTTAGTCAAGAATCAAGCGTTTTCCAGAGGTCTGGCAAAAGTAATTAAGAAGCCAAAGTCCCTGTATCTTCATCATTCAAAACTGTACACCCATTCCCGGGACATGTCAAGACACCTGAAAATTCATTAATATGCTCACAAAAAGAATATGGTGCCCTCTTTATACCTGCTCTTGATTTCCTAATTGTTTCAATAGGAACAAATTGTTGTTGCCAGTCGTCAAAGCATAAAGTGTCTCGAGCGGTCCACAAAAACTTTTGGCCATTGTCGTATCTCACAATATGATTCTAACATTATCTTTCAACCCATTAATTGTCTTAATATGCCACAAACCTGCAGATTCTCAATTCCATTTCTTCATCCTCAAAGACTGAGGCTTATTAGAAGCAAACAAGGTTAAGGCATCTTCTTGACCAAATTAGAGATTTTTCGCTTGCCTTTCCAAAATATGCTATGTTATACAGTTAAACACACAATTTTTGCTCATATTTGCTCCATCATTCAAACAACAATAACACTACCATGCTATGATACCACTTGTTGGCCGAAGACAGGCACTACACAAGAATTCTGACAGGATAACAGCGGGAAGATAAGGAAAAAAAGAAAAAGCATACCAAGTTATACTTTCCTTTTGATTTGAACCAAGAGAGACAAACCACCACAAGCAATATGATAGTAAAGCGAGAAAGTAATTCAACCCAACACAAATATCAAGACAAAATAAACAAATCAACAAGACACACAAAGATTGTACGTGGAAAAACCCTTCGGACTTGCTTGGAAGAGTACAAACCCCCACGGGACCAAAAGCTCCACTATTCATCACCAAGAGTTACCAATATTGTTCTCCAAAATGGCCACCCACAAAACAAGTGCCAAAACAACGAGCAACAACAAAATAAGATTGCACCAACTCTAGAGCATTTAAAGGAGGCAAAATCAACCAATTCGCAGTTACGTTCACGGAGCAGCAAAACTGAAGCTTCTATTGCAGGCCACCAAATCCAACTCTGTAGTTCTAATCCAAATAGTGAGATGAAATATTAATATGCTGTTCCAAAAATTAGCTCAATCGGACCAAGCAACGAACGGATTAATCCGCAATTTGAAGTTGGGTGTTATGGCTGAATTTGACTGCGCAGAAACTGTCTCAATCTTCTTTTTGCTGCGAAAAAAACCTCTTGTGTATATGAAAATAAGACCTAAATAGTGTTAAATTTTGCCTAATAAGAATGGGCTATGGGCCAACAAAATGGGTTGGTCCAAAATTGGACTTTATTACTCCACATAGAAGGGAAACAAACATAACCACAACATATAGGCAAGGACCTACCCCCTAGAAATGGGAACTATTGGTGGACATCACTGGTCTATATAAAGTCCAATGAAAGATTAATGTCCTCCCTCCATATAGTCAACTAGGCTGAACTACCCTCAATATTCTCCCTAGACTCATTATTAGCTATCTGGAAGTTTCATCTAGCCTCGCACGATACGATGCTAAATTTTTTTTTGAAATATACATTGGCCTTTATTAGGGAGCGAGCATCCTCAATGGCCCCTACAATCAACTGGGCATATCCTCTTACCATAGCACTCTCACATTCATGAAACAAGCAAGAGTTCCCATTCGGGATATCATAGCGTGGGTTAGGGAGTTGGGTGACAGGAGCAGGTGCAAACAACTTCAAAAAATAAATTGACACAAAGAAGGGTTGGGGTACCGTGATGGATCTGGATCCATAGAAGGAGAAGAAAGTGGTCAAGTATTGGCCTCAGGCTTGTGAGGTATACACATATTGGAGTATAGGTAGGTCTGGTGGTGGGAGAGTCCTCTGCGTTGGATTCATCACGAGTAATTGTCCTAATCCTTTGAATATCACTAGAATTAGGTTGGGGTAATTCCTCACCTAAGTCTCCTACTCGTAAAGGATTTCATAGCCTCACAAAGTGGTGATCAAAAGAGGGAATAAGAGAGGCAGGTTTCTCCTTACTAAGCACCTCAGAAATATCATCATGAATAAAGAGCCAGATTATTTTCTCCCGATCAATACATTGTTGCACCAACACAATTTTGGATGCTGGGAATTGACTCATTTTTGGAAGGGTATGATGTTTGTTTGAATTGAATATGGCCCAATATTTGGCTCCATATTTATATCTTTTTTTCACGACTCTTGTCTCCGTCATCCATCAACAAAGGAGAGTTCTCGAAAAGCATTCAAACAACCTTTTAAGTTGGTCAAAGATCTGGCAAAATACACAACTATACTCTCAACCTGATTATTCTCATTTAACCAAAGATCGTTGATGGTACTAGCATGACATAGCGCCATCTTGCTACGAAGACTTCAAACCTCATACAAGGCTTCCAATTTGTACCCTTCCTCTTCTTTGCAAGCCTTTGCATAGTCACATAGCAGTGTAAGCCATGTCGGTGATTGGAGGTTGGGCATTCTGACTTCGACCAGAAAACTTGTATAGTGCCAGAGGGATGGTTAGTAGCACATAAACCCTATCAAAGGAGAGTCGTCTATCCTAAAGAATCATACATTCCTATCAAGAGGAAGCCGTATGTAGTCCCTTGGATATGATTAGGAGAACATGGGATCTAGGTGATGAGGATTGTCCATACTCTTTCTTAAGCACCCACATATTCGTCTATTAACTTAACACGCGTAGATGAGCATGAAGTGGTTTGTTGTTGTGCGTGGCCATGTTTATAATCTTTACTTTTAGTTCTGGCCATTTCGAAAGACACATTATAAATAAACAAATCAGGTAAGGTAATTTTAATCAATTAAAAAGAAACATAGTTTAAAAAAGGTTCCTAAAGCACTCCTAACAGGGAGACAATTTGCTAGCAGTAGGTCGGGCTCAAGCGAGCTCGCCAAATTTGACGAAACCACAAGATAATTGGAACTTAGGCATGAAAGGGGTTTCATATCTAACTCGGGATCGGGCGAGTTGATATTATTGGTGGATTAAGACGCATTATACTGAAAGTGATAGTGCAAAATCAAAAGGAGGGGGAGTAACACAAAGGGCCAATGGTCCACTCCCACTTGGTAGGTACATTGAATGGGTTTTGGTGAGCTAAGAAAGTTTGTCGAATGGAAGTTCCTAAGTTCACATAGTAAACACATAAAGGCAGTTTTGGGACGTACTCAAAGAATTCGCCTAATAATCTTGGTGAGCTAAGACAAGCCCGTCGACGATGGTGGTAACTTTTAATCCAATGGCCATATTCACAATTTCAACACAAATATGCAAGTAGTACGTAAGTAAGATCCAAGTACCCAATGAGTTTTACATTATACCCACATGCTACTACCCATGGGTACTTAGAACTTCCCCCAGATTTCCACAAAGTACTGCAAAAATTACAAGTTTCCCTTAAAAATTCACCACTCTAGTATTATGGGAAAATGCAAGTCGTGCGGGGAGGAAATACGGTATTATTTAGCACTTGCCCTACTAAAATCAAGCCCCATGACCATTAGTACATTTAAGGATTCAGCATAAATAACTACTAACTTTTAAGAATTTAATACAATGCATTAGCAATAGCCATAGAAAGTAAAATACCAAGCTAATAATGATTAATGACAAGCCCATAAAACACAAGTTTTAGCCTAAATAACAAAATAGAATTGAACAAACTATTAAAGATAAGACTAGACACAAAAATTTGAGGAAAAAGGTCTTCGGGATCGAGAACTCTAAAGTCCCATGCACTCCAAGAAAGCACCAATCATAAAGTAGGTCACAACAATCACCAAACAAGGGATCTATTTAGTTTAGAAAGAAAATGAGTTAATAAGATGAAAGGTTTTCTTTTAGAACTTAAAAACAAATTACTCTTGGGCTATTAAAATCAGGTGCATAGGTAACAATGCAAACTAATTGTCGTTGAAAATCATTCAACGAATCACTGAAGGGGAAGCGTGTCGTTAGTATGAATGAGTTACCAAACCAGAAGATCCAGTCAGTGGAACTCGATAGAGTCCGCTTAGTACACCTTTGTTTGATCACCAGAGATCTTTGTTCGCTAAAATCGATATAGTCACCATTAATTCAATTTTCAGCCACAAAAAGTGGAATATGAAGAAATTCCACATAATCAATTTTCCATATGCCAACGACATGGTTTTGGGGATATACCAAAATACCTTTGAAACATTTTGACCTTTTTAACTTGCATCACAACACCCGTATTCAAAGCAACCAAATAAATTTGTATAGACTACAAAGTAGAATCTTATTAAATTGATGTGAAATATATATTTAATTTATTTAATTTTTTATTTATTATTTTTATATTATTTTTTGAGTATGCAACTTTTTTGAATTGTTGTTAAATAGTGTATTGGTTGTGAGAAAAATTGGTGTAAAAAATGAAAACTTTAAAAGAACTAAAATAAATTAAAACTGAAAAAAGTTGAAGAAGCAAATTAAGCAGGATTAAATTGACTATAATAATATTTATGATATGTGCATTTGAGGAATAATTGAAGTTGAAGTAACAAACTTCCTGTGTCAGGAGCCACTGAAGGAGCAACAAATATTTGATGGCGGGACTAAGCTTTCATGACAAAAAAACAAAAAAAGAATTCAATTCCCTTTTGGTTTTGGTTTCATAATTTGTTTTGTTATCAATATTTTATGCAGATTTGTACACCTATAAATAGTACATAGAATAATTAGTATTAGAGGAATATCAATCATAGGGCATCAAGTACAAAGTCGTAATACTTTTTATGATTCTTTTCTTTTCTCCTTTTTAGAAATTAAAAGCTAAAGACCTTTGTTTTGGACGGCGGGCTATGGGTTAATTGTTGAACATCAATTGTTTGAATGAGTTGGTCATCTCTTTAATTATTAATTTTTATATTCTTGTTTTAGTTATTTTTTTGACTGTCATCATAGATATAAATTTCTTGTCTAATCTTAAAAATCAAAGTGGCTAGGTAGATAGACTAAGAATATAGGAAACTTGATATTCGATAATTAAGTTGAGTTATTTGTGTATAGGAGTAACGCTCGGAACGCACACTAGCTTGGTTTTATACAATTAAAATGATGCTTACCAATTAGAAACTGTTTATCCCCGCCTCAACGATTATAGTTAGCTAAACTCAATAAAGCAGCTGATTAGAGTAGGAACCCCAGATCATAAAAATCAATTGTACAGTAATTTAATAACCGTGTTAATTCATTGCAGGTGCGATGTTATACACAGAAACCCTCCTACCATGTTGCAACCTGAAAATTTTGCAAATCATTTTGTAAGAGAATTTATTACTTCATTCTTGCATTTTTCTTTATAAATAAAAATCCAATTACTTTGTGGATCTCGAAATAATTATTATATCTAGTATATTTGTTAAAAATAGTTAATCGAAGCGGCTTTGGGTCGAGATCCAAAGTCCTTTACTATATTAGTGTGGACGACAAAGCTTGCATTGTTCTAAACTGGGAACAATAAATTTTTGGGGCCGCTTACAGGGGACATAGAAATTGAAAACTATTCGTTAGGTTATATTTTTTTTTTTATTATTGTTTATTTTTGTTGTAAAGTAGTTCTTTTCTTAACAATTAAGTATTTTTCCAGTGAATATTTGGAAATCATAGTGCTAGATTGATGTGATAAATCATGGTTGGGGGATAAGTATTTATAAAAATCTGTTTTATGGACACCACTTGGATAATGAGTGTCATCTATGTCATATAGGTGGTGCGTTCAATTTATCATTGGATGGGTTTGCTAAATCTTGTTCCCTTCCCCCGAACACTGATGCTCTTATGTTATTGGTGATGCGTGGCAGGGCAATGAAGTGGAGAATGCAAAAACAAGAGGGGCCTAATGTGAATTCACTTATGGAATATATGAACATGTTGGACAAAGTTAATCAAAAAACTAAAAAATATTTAAATGCGCGGAGCGCAATAAAATCATGGTTTGCAACTGCAGGAGAAACGTGACGCCATTCATTAGAATTCTGTTAAGCTAAATAGGAAAAATTTAAGCCTAACAAGGAGAAAGAGAAAGTATGAAGAAAAAACAGAGCTAGTAGCATCTTCCTAAAATGAACAAACTCAATTTCTAAAGTTTCCGATTATCCGTGATGGTCTTAATATACATGAACAACCAACTGATGAAGGAAAAGTTGAGCTCACACAAGAAATAGATTCACTTTTCTTCGGAATTCATGAGTTTTAAAGACACACTGAACAAAAGGATTGAGGTCTAAAGCCTAATACTAATTGCGTGGATGGTGACCAATAATAGAATAAAAGAGAAATTTTAAGCATTCAACTATACTTATTCCGGAAATATCGATGGCGACAATGAGTGTAAAATAGTTAGAGAAATGTAGAAAGTGATTGCTTGAGTGAGGAAAACTTGAATATCATTCAAAACCAATTTTTTTTAATCATATGAATGAGGGATCAGTGTATGGTGAGGGAAAAGTCCCTACATCATAAAGTTTTTTAGTCCACTTGACAAAACTACTTCTCACTAAGGGTCAAGAGGTACAAGATGCCGACATAATACTTGGGTCCGTTATCATTGATACAACCTCCCTTGAAGAGGACACAAAAAAAAGTTGATACAAAGGCTAGGGGTGACATTCATAAGTTCAAAGTGTTAAGAAAAAGTGATGAACTTTCTGTATCGTTGCCCCAGACATTAAATTAGGCACTTATTGGGAGGCAACCCAATTTATATGTTGGAACTTCTTAATTGGTTAAGTTTTATGTTATTTTCTGGAGATTAGGAAAAGTCCTGAGTAACTAAAGTCTTTGAAGCGGCGAGTTATGGGTTGAGCTTATGTGTGGGTGCGTCGACCCTTGATGAAAATAAGAGAACATGATATTAGCTAGGCTAAGGCCTCAAGGAGTTTTGAACCCTTGGTTTAAATTTATTTGATACCTGGGGGACATAATTCTTATGTGAGTGGAGGAATGAATTCCTAGATTTTATGTTTCATTGAGTTTTTCATTATTTTTAGGATGTTGTGTGTTTCTTGCTTTTGTTTTCGGTTCTGTTCCTGAGGATAGTCCCTTTGAGCTGAGTTCTTTCATTTTTATTGAAATAAGTTTTATTTTAATTTTTTTGAGAGAAAAGAAATGACCTTTTTGAGTGGTGTGATAGTTGTTGTTTAGACCTAATTTTTTAGTAGTACTTTCTTGTGAATGTTTGATTGAAAAAAAAATTTGCAGACTCTTTGACACCTTCATGTCTCTCTTATAAATGAGGTTGATCCATCTTGATTGAAACTTGTGCTATGTGTGGTGAGAGTATTTTTATTCCATGTTTTGCATCTTAGTCTACAATTTGCCTGCATGCTATTGAAGCGAAATAAAAAGTGATGCTTTGTATAGGAGTTAATAGGCTTTGTTTGTTTTATCAAGTTAATTTTAGCTTTTTCTGATATTATATCACTAGTTAGCCATTTTTATCCTATAGCCTTTTGTTGGTAGCCATATTTTGTCATAACTATTTTGTTGAATCCCTAATTTTCGCACCTTGCTTCCTTGAGCATTATAGCATATACTTATTTTTATTGTTAATTCCAAAGAAAAAGGGATGATTGAGTGAAAATTTCATCAATAAAATTTACAAAGTGCTTAAAAATTCCTCGTTGAAAGAATGTGATTGAAAAAAGAGAAGAACAAAAAATGCGACTTAAAGAAATCCTATGAAGAAATAAACTTTGAGAAAAAAATGATTGGAGCATTTGATGAGAATTACTTGTGAAATAATTGTTGTAGAGATGTCTTTAAATAAAGAAAAGAAAATAATGGGTGAATAAGTCTTAAAGTACAAAGTACTTAAGGAAGTGTAAATCATTATTGTATAGTTTTTCGACCTGTCCCCTTGCATACGTTACAATCCGTTAAAGTATTATTTGATTCCATTCAAGCATGCTTAATTAGTGGAGATGTACGTAATGGAAAAGATTATGGTGCTTTGTGCATGAGAATTTTATTTCTGAGTGTGGGTTGTTGTTTGATGCTAACTCCTTAATTTTTGTTCAATCTTTTGAATTGAGTGTGTGAACTATTTATTCTTGTGAGGACAATTATTTCATGATGGATAGGTCATTTTATTAACTTTATTTGAGAAGAGTAGGGAGCAAGCTTAAATTTGATGAGTTCAAACTCCTTCCTTGAGGTTAGGAGGATAGAGGTTTGTTGTTTATTCGGATGTCTTGTATAATGAGAAGGAATTGTACCTGACGTTTTGAAATTTGTATATGACCTAAATGTTTGTGTCAACCAAAGTAATGACATTCCTAGTTTGATTTTTTTTAGATGAACTCTAATGTTTGCTCGAGAATGAGCAAAAGTTTAAGTGTGGGGTGTTTTTGTGAGGCTAAAAATATATATTTAAATCATTATTTGCCTCTCATTTATTATTTATATTTCCCCTTATTAGCATGAATTTTATGAATTATGCTAAATAATGTATTTTATTTGTAGGAATAGATTGGTGTAAAATTGAAGAGTTTTGAAGATAAATGAATTAAAGATGAAAAGTTAAAGAAAAAAAATAAAAAGGACAACTTAATGAATTAAATGGAATATAATAATATTTAATTGATATAGGAACATTTATAAAAAAAAAACTCTCTATATTTTTTTCTATTTGTTTATCTCACTTCTAATCATGAAATCATAATAATTTTTTTTTTACATTTTAAGTATTTTTTTTTTAATTTTTAATTTATTCACTAGGAGTTACTACCCATGACTTGCCCCTCTTTAATTTTTACTTTTAATAATATTCATAACTCTCATAATTTTTATGTCCATAACCTCCAAATTAAATTTGTAAGTTTATGATGTCTTATGGTATTTCTTTATTTTGCCTATAAATTCATATTAGTTTCATGAAGATTCACATTCACAATTATCCTTTCTCTTTTCATCATATAGGTTTGGTTTGTAACAAAAAAGAAGTACATGAAACTAAAAAATATTTCATTGCAAATTTTTATTTTTTATTTCCTCTATTTTTGTCTATATAAATTTGTATTTGGTTTGTGAATGAAATTAATATGTCATAAAAAAAAAGTACATGAAATAAAGGGAAAATGCATAAGTACCCCCTCAACCTATGCCCGAACTCCCAGAGACACACTTATACTATACTAAGGTCCTATTACCCCCCTGAACTTATTTTACAAGTAATTTTCTACCCCTTTTTGGCCTACATGGCACTAGCTTGGGAAAAAAAGTCAACCAGCGTAGGACAACAAGATAGTGTCACGTAAGCCATAAAGGGGTAGAAAATTATTAATAAAATAAGTTCAGGGGGTAATAGGACCTTAGTATAGTATAAGTGTGTCTCTGAAATTTCGGACATAGGTTGAGGGGGTGTTTGTGCATTATCCCAATTGTATTAGCAACTTAGTTACTTTTGCTAGAGTTTTTTAAATTTTGATTTATATAAATAATTTAACTAAATGTATTATATTGTTAATGCTAATCATTTGATCCTTTAGTATTCTACTTTCTTTTTGTTATGAAAAAAAAATTAATATAATTATTTCATTTTATCAACAACAAAAACAAAAAAAATTATGATGATTAGTTTCATTTTTATTGTAATTATAAAAAGTAATTGAAAAATAATGAATATGATTATGATTATGTCTTTTCCATTGGATTTTGCTTAGCAGCGAGATGACTTTGAGACGAGGGTTCTATTCTTAGTAGAGGTTGAGTCTCTAGAAACAATTTTCTTTTCTCAAACTACGTGACCCCCTAGGATTTATCTTAAATGACATAGCTAGTGGATCCACAATAGCAATTATGAATGAGTGTGACAAAATTCTAACTTGGCAAGTAGATTTCCTTTTTTGATGTGAGGGTCATGCCGAATTCCATGTTACATCCCACATGGTCTTACTGTCTGTTAATGGTAAATATCCCACAAATGAACTATATTTCTTCAAAGGTTTATGAAATTTTTTCCTATGTTTTAAAGGTTTTGCTATATTTTCAGTGTGCATCGTCCTTGCTTATGATTCATGGTTCCTTTTTAAAGGTTCTTACTACACTTTACTTGGTAATGCATAGTGTGTTTAAAGTTCCTCTTATTATCATGTCTATGGCTACGGTTTATGCATTTTTTCAAACTTAGTATATTCAATATAATGGTGCATACTTGTGCTTATATTTTCTTATAATATATGGTTCAATGCTCCTAATTTAGACATGCTTAGATTGGGATGACATAACTTGATCACTTTGATTGGTGAACCCTCATGGTTCGAGGGTCAAGCCATATACATTTTTAATTTCTTTTGTTGTCTTTTCAATTTTGTACTTGTACGTGGTGTATGAATTACGTCCCAACCAGTATTATGATGTAAGGAAAACAATGTCAAACATAATTTAATATTATGTTCTTATGTTTAGATTTCTTATATGATTGAGACTATTATTGCTTATTCTCTTTTTTGTTGTATCTCTATTACGTTATGCTCACGTCAAGTGGTTTGTCTAGGGCCACTCGGGGTTCTATTCGCTATGTCATAGCTTGGAGTACTTTGGGTCGTGACATAAGGTATCACTAAAAGCTTTGAATTTCTTGCTACTAGTACACATTAAATGACGCCAATTTATATTTTGGTTGGAAATTTAAGTGGATTAAACATTGCTATAAATTTTTATATTTCGTCACTAAAAAAATATGTGACTCGTGTATTTAAGAATAAAATATAATTTTTGTCATCGAAAGTGAATAATTTCTGATGAATTTTATATTATAACTAATGTTATAAAGTATTTGAATTTTAGTGAATGTCTATCATGTGGAGTCCTGTTAGGATATAGTTAAGAGTCCTAATTGGGGACCAAGTTAGATTTTCCCTATAAATATAGGGATCCTCTTCATTGTAAAATCATTCATCAAGAGAAATAATAAGTCTTGTCTTCTCTTCTCTCTAGTTTCTTCTTCTTATTTTATAGTTTCATAACACGTTATTAACACGAGACTCTACTTTCTCAAAAAGTGAAGGTCAGGTTTGAAGAATTAATAAGGCATTATTTATTCTGTTGTTTTTAATTTTAATGATGTTCATTGCCCTTCAAAGTTCGGGCAGAAATTACCTCTCATGGGTGTTCGATGCTGAAATCCACCTTGATGCAATGGGTCTTCGAGACAGCATAAAGAAGAAAATAAGGCATCAAAGTAAAACCATGCACGAGCAATATTATTCTTGCGTCATCATCTTGACGAGATTCTGAAAATCGAATATCTGATAGTTAAGGATCCACTTGTTTTGTGGAAAAATCTAAAAGAAAGATATGACCACTTGAAGATGGTCATACATCTAAAGGCACGATATGATTCGATGCATCTAAGGCTACAAGACTTTAAGTCTATACATGAGTATAATTCTGCCATGATCTGAATCACTTCTCAGTTGAAATTATGTGGAGAAATGGTTAGTGATATTGATATGATGGAAAAGATGTTCTCCACTTTTCATGCCTCGAATGTGCTCTTGCAAAAATAATATAGGGGAAAAGGTTTCAAAAAGTATTTTAAACTAATTTCTCATCTTCTTGTGGATGAGCAAAATAATAATTTATTATTGAAAAATAGTGAAAATCGGCCTACTGAATCTGAATCATTTCCTAAAGTGAATGAGGTGTATGCACACCATGCTAGGCGTGAAAAAGTCTACGACCCTAATCGTCGGCGTGGTCATGGACGTGGACATGATCGTGATTATGATAAACAATGTAATTCTATTCCTGGTGTTAATCATTCATCAAATGAAAAGGGAAAAAAAGAAAGAATGAGAAATGTAAAACAACGAGGGAAGGTTGTTTTCGATGTAGTGGAAGAGGTCATTATGTATGTGATTGTCTTATTCCCAAACACTTGGTTGAACTTTATCAAGAATCATTAAAGAAGAAAGAGAAAAATGTTGAGGCAAATTTTATCTCTGAAAATCAAGTTGACATCACGCACTTGAATGTAGTAAATTTCTTTTCACATCCTGAAGGATAGATAGATCACTTTATTGGTGATAGTTCTGTGAACATGGAAGAGTGATTTTTTAATGGTAGTAGTTATTAATAAATTTCATGTAAAGATAGTTGTTTACATGAGCATTAGTATTTTAAATTAGTTTAATCATATTTTTGTAGTTCATTAATTTGTTCCATCTTAGTTAAATTATTTATATTTTTCATTGATTTATTTATATGGTTCTAATATGATAATGTTAATCAAATACTAAACTTTATCATGTGTTTGTATTATCTTAGGTCTTTAACTTGATCTAATATAGTTTGTTATTAACTAGAATTTATCATGTATTTGTATTATATTAGGTCTTTACTTGATCTAATGTTAAAAACATACAGTTTTTTATTAACTAGAATATATCACGTGTTTGTATTATATCATGTCTTTTACATGATCTAATGTTAAAAAATATGCAATCTGTTATTAACTAGGATTAAATAATGATTTTATTTTATTTCTTCCTAATAGCTCATTTTTTACTTAGAGAAAACAATAAATTAAGGCTCAATTTCTAATATTTAATTATTAGTTTATTACTTTGAATATATTGTACCCTTTTGACAACACTAATATTTACTATATATTTATTTTGTGTATGTCATTTCATGTGAAGATATAGATAATTCTAAAAAACATATTATCGAAATATGAATGATTGATTCTCGTACAAGGCATACGATATTAAAAAATAAGAAATATTTCTCAATTAAGTATGGGCAAAATAAATTTTACTACACTTTTTTGTAGTACTAATATGATTGAGGGTTTTGGAAGAGCCATTGTGATTTTTCCCAAGGGAACTAAACTCATCATTAATAATGCTACGTTTTCTCCAAAATCTAAGAGAAACTTGTTGAGTTTTAAAGATATCTGTGAAAGTAATTATCATATCCAATCAATGGATGAAATAAATCTTGAATATCTTGGTATCACCAAGAATGTCCCTAGGAAGACATGTATTATAGAAAAGTTACATGCTTTATCTTCTGACTTGTTTTGGACAAAAATTAGTGCAATTGAAACACATATTATAGTAAATAATAAGTTTACTGATTTCAATACAATTTGTACTTTGGCATGATCTTCTTGGACATTTTAAGTATATAATGATGAGATGAATTATAGAAAATTCGAATGGACATCCATCAAAGGACCTAAAAGTTCTTTTAAATGGTGAATTTTCTTGTACTGCTTGTTATCAAGGAAAGTCAGTTGTGAGACATTTATAACGAAAGTTGAGATTGAGTCCCCTGCATTCTTAAAACGTATACATGAGGATATTTATGGACCTATTTACCCACCTAGTGGGTCATTTAGATACTTTATGGTTCTAATAGATGCTTATTCTAGATGGTCTCATTTGTGCCTATTGTCATCTCGTAACTTGATATTTGAAAAATTATTGGTGCAAATAATAAGGTTAAGGGCGCAGTTTCCCGATAATCAGATTAAGTCCATTCGTCTTGATAATGCTGCAGATTTCTCATCCCAATCATTTAATGATTATTGTTTAGCAATTTGGATAAGAGTTGAACACTTCTTTGCTCATGTTCATACTCCGAATGGTCTCGCTGGGTCATTAATTAAACGTCTGGAATTAATAGCAAGACCATTTCTTATGAAAACTAGGTTGCCCACTTCTATGCGGGGACATGCAATTTTGCTTGCTGCAACATTTATAGATCTTAGACCGAGAAATTATCATAAGGTTCTCTATTGCAATTGGTTATGTTTCAACAACCTAATATATTCCATCTAAGAATTTTTGGATGTGCTATACATGTGCCTATAACACCACCAAACAGCACTAAGATGGTCCCTCAAAGAAGGTTAGGAATATATGATGGGTTTGAGTCACCCTCCATTATTCTTTATCTTGAACTATTGACTGAAGACATTTTTACTGCTCGATTTGCAGATTTTCGATTTGATGAAACAGTTTTTCCAAAATTAGGGGGAGAGAATAGTGAAATAAAATGAGAAATTTTGTGGAAAAATTTATCATTGTCTCATCTTGATCCATATTCTTCTATTTGTGAGCAAGAACTACAAAAGATTATTCATCTGTAGAAAATTGCAAATCAAATGCCAGATGCATTTACAGATTTGAAAAGGATTACTAATTCACATAATCCTGTAGAGAATGTCCCAATTCGAATTGATGTCGCTATATGGCCATCCACTAGTGTCATAGCCAATGAGTCAAAAGCACGCCTAAAGCGTGGTAAACCATTGGGTTCTAAGGATCATAATCCTAGAAAAAGAAAGATTAAATGTCAAGATGACACTATGAAAGAATCTCATATGGAAGTTCAAAATTTGAATAATTCTGATATTCATGAAAGAATCAATAAACTTGAAACTCAAGGAAATAATGAACTATCCATAAATTTAAGAGATGTTGAAACTAATTTGAATAGATTAGAAATAGTGGTTGATTATGTCTTTGCATATAATATTGCAACAAATATCATGCAAGATTATGAGGATCTTGAACCTCAATATATTATAGAATGTCGATAAAGAAATTATTGGCAAAAATGACAAGAAGCAATTCTATCAGAGTTGAATTCATTTGATAAGCGTGAAGTTTTTGGACCTATAGTTCAAGCACCTAATGGTATTAAACTTGTTGGTTGCAAATGAATTTTTGTGCGAAAAAAAATTCAGAAAAATAAAATACAAAGGTATAAAGCACGCCTTGTGACATAAGAATTTTCTCAAAGGCCTGACATTGATTATTAAGAGACATACTCACCCGTTATGGATGCAACAACATTGTGTTAGGTCATTAGTTTCACAGTCCATGAGCAAATTGAAATACATTTGATGGATGTGGTTACAACCTACATTTATGGATCACTTGATGATGAGATATACATGAAAATTTCAGAAGGACTTGCGATGCCTAAATCATGTAACTATAAATCTCGAGAAATATATTCAATTAAATTGAAAAGATAATTATATGATTTGAAGCAATCTGGACGCATGTGGTGTAACCTTCTTAGTGAGTATTTAGTTAAGGAAGGTTATAAAAATGATGCAATTTATCCATGTGTATTTATAAAGAAAACAATATCAGAATTTGTTTGTACTTGTCAATTATGTTAATGACATAAATCTTATTGGAACTCCAAATAGAGCTTCAAAAGGCAATTGATTATTTAAAGAACGAATTTGAGATAAAAGATCTGGGAAGGACAAAATCATGTCTTGATTTTCAAATTGAGCATTTTGACAAATAGAATTTTTGTTCATTTCAATCTGCCCACACAGAAAAAGTGTTGAAAAGATTTTGTATGGATGAAGCGCATCCAATAGGTACTCTGATGGTTGTTCGTTCACTTGATGTGAATAAGAATCCATTCCGACCTCAAGAAAAGGACGAGGAAATTCTTGGTTCTGAAGTACCATATCTTAGTGCAATTGGTGCACTAATGTATCTTGCTAATACTACAAGACCTGATATAGCTTTTGCTATTAATTTGTTAGCAAGGTATAGTTCTACTCCTACTAGGAGACATTGGAATGGGATCAAACACATTTCGCGATATCTTAAAGGGACAACTTATATGAGCTTATTTTATTCTAATAATTGTAGCCCCAATCTTGTTGGCTATGCTGATGCAGGATATTTATCTGATCCACACAAAAGTCGATTCCAAACACGCTATGTATTTATATGTGGAGGGACTTCCATATCTTGGAGATCTACAAAACAGTTCATCATAGCCACTTCATCTAATCATGTTCAGATGATAACTATTCATGAAGCAAGTAGAGAATGTGTGTGGTTAAGTTCTATGATACATCTCATTCGAGAGAAATATGGTTTGGAGTGTGATAAAATACCTACCACTTTATATGAATATACTGCAGAATGCATAGCACAACTTAAGAGAGGATTCATAAAAGGAGATAGAACAAAACACATTTCACCAAAGGATTTCTATACACATGAACTTCAAAAGAATGATGATATAAATGTGGAACAAATTCGCTCAAGTGACAATGTGGCTGACCTATTCACCAAGTCTCTACAAACTGTAACTTTTAAGAAGATGGTGCACAAGCTTGGAATGTGAATATTCAAGTATCTGGATTGATGTTCTCATTAGGGGGAGTTAATACGCGTTGTACTCTTTTTTCCTTATGAGGTTTTGTCCCACTGGGTTTTCCTTGTAAGGTTTTTAATGAGGCAACCTAGATGCGTCTTACTAGAATGTGAATCCTTTGACTTTACTAGAACTTTTCTTTCTTAAAGTTTTTTTTTTAGTAAGGTTTGTTGAGCGATGCATATCATCTATGAATTAGACATTCAGGGGGAGTGCTATACAATATTTATTATAGTGAAGTCTATCATGTGGGTCCTTTTTAGGTATGTTAGAGTCTTACTTGGGGACCAAGTTAGAATTCCCCTATAAAGAGAGGCTCCCTCTTCATTGTAAAATTATTCATCAATAACGAATATCTGTCTTCGCTCTCCTCCTCACTAGTTGCTTCTTCTATTCTATAAGTTCATACCCAACTAATAATTTCAAGTATAATATCTCGTTGTTGTGTGACCCCGTCTTCTATTTCTATAGGCGGAATTACATGGGAACCTCTATAGCTTGGCTCTCATTTTGTAAGTTTGGACTCTCCTACTTATGAATTTGTCAACTGAAAACCCTAAACTCATCATAAGACAATAATTTTGAACCCCTTTGACCAGTGATCGAACTTATGTGTCATGATAATGTTGAGTTGGAATACTGAATAACCCACTTTGGCAACGAGTAAATAGATCTCATAAAAATAATTATCAATTTTTTTTAAAAAAAAAAAATAAAAATCCATCTTCCTCAACCATCCTTCCACCCCACCCCACCCCCTCCTCTCTCTATCCCCATCCCCCTTTCTAATCTTCTTCTTCGTGAAATGTCTCATCCACCACACGCACTCTCCTTCTCTCCTTCTCTCCTTCATCCACTTGTCTTCTCACACAACTTTCTTTTTCATTACAAATCAGCAGCCAAATCAAGCCGCCCAACCCTACCACTTAGTTTAAAGTCTTTTAGATTATATCTTTTTTAGTTTAACAAAAGTATAAGATGATTATTATTTTTTAGACTTCAAAAAGAGGTGAAGTTTATGGATTACACAAAGGATAAAGTTTGATATTGAAAAATTAAAACTCCTTTGATACGGTAAGAAGCTTATTAATACAAATGGGTCTTGTGAATTTGTGAAGTGACTCAAAACAATTGAGATTATTTGGATTTGTGGTGGTGAGCTTTGTTTTTGAATTTTCAAGTCATGGGAAAAATCTTCATCTATTGACTTAATTTAGTGTTCAATTTGGAAAAAATATAAAGAACATGCTATTTGGAATATTTATTTCTTTTCTTTAAATATATTTATCTAAATGTTCCTTAAAATGACGTGAAATTCCACTGGTAAGCTCCTTTTTTTCGAATTCTTTCTTCTATATAAGTGAATAGATCTTTTGTGATTCATCGATTAGATTCTTCGTTCTCCACACCCTCGGCTAACCCCTTTAAGGACAGAAAGCACCCAAACCCTCGTTCTTTGTATATTAGTTGTTGGAATAGATCATATACTATATGATCAGATGCATATGTAGGTAAAAGGACTGCTTAGAGGTGGACACAAATGCGTACTTCAACCACACTAGTCAACTAAAAAGGCTTAAAATATTATGCTCTGATGAAATTTATGGGTCCCATTGACAAATGGGTAAGTAAGAAGAATCCAATTTATAACTAGTCAATACATGAGTCTCCCAGTCATTCCGTCTTTCTATAATTACAAACTTAGCAAATTCTAATAGAAAGATCCACCAACACCTTGACCCTAGAGGTCTGCTTTAATAAACCGTGGTCACAGTCTATATTTAATGATTTGCCTGCTGCAGAGGCAAGTTAACATCAGATTCCTTACATCAATAGGGCAAAAGATTTGGAAAGGAGATCCATGTCATAGCCTTAGATGTCTCCCCCTCATTTAAATTAAGGCCAATATAGTACTGATTATGCCTTCAAAATATGGTTAGATCATTGGAAAAGTTACATTTTTTCAATATGAACATCCCGAGAGCACGAACAAATATATATCACTGAATATTATTGCCTGAACTATTTCAAAAATCACTCTGGGTAGCCGACAGCTGACACTCAACTTTCAATATAGTTAATAGTTTTAGAGACATCACACTTCTTATCAGATGCCTGGGCATTTTGCAAAATTAAACACGTACAATAAGAATTCAAAATACAACAAAAGAACACAATAAACCTATAGAAAAAAAAATGTCTGTGTTCCATGCCTGGAAATGTATATATGGTGTAACACACCAAATTAAAGTCATCCTGCAAATAAGAAGAGAAACTAATGTCACCAAAGGTGCAAGGCACAATGATTCATCTACCAAAACCTTAATCCTGTTCATCATTGTGTTCATTAACCTCTGATTTTTATAAGTAACGATATTAACATTATAATTTTAATGGATATGACTGCGATTTACAAACATTACTGTAAATCTGCCGGTTGGTACTTGTACATAACTAACCACGAATCTTCCGTTTAAGAGGATCAACCTTTCAGACATAAGCCATAAATAGAGTGGTGATATTTCATCAAAGTTTTAGAACCACATTTTCGTCTTAAGAAAAAGAATTTCAGATCATATTTTTTTTTTTAATGAATTAACCATCTTTTGAGACTTCCAATTAGTACACATCTATTGACTGTCACAGTCATGTAAAGACTATAAGATGTCACAAGTAAGCCGGGGTGGAATAAGTGGGGGAGAAGAAAAAAAGAATGAGCTTACATGATCGTCATACATATAATCATGGTGATAGCGCTGGAGACAAGTGGTAAATCAATACTTAGAAACTTAACAATATCATAACTGTAAATCCAATTTATATAAATTTTTGGGAGAAAACTTTGTAAACTGCATTTCGAAAATGTATAGAGAATACTAAACACCTCTTGTATCTGTCCTGTCTTGTCCCGGTGGTCCTGTCCTTACCCCTTTTCTTCGTCTCCTCCGTTCACCTTCTCCTCTTGATCTTTGAGCTTCCTAAGACTTTTCCAATCATTTTTGAACGTATGCATCAGCAAAAGGTTGGTAGAGTGTAGTGATAAGCAAGAACTGTTGACCTCTTCCTCTTTTGTTTTTTCTCACTTCCTGGCCTCTTCGAAAGCCTCCTTTTCCGCCTAAACGAAATGTTTCAAGAAACTCTTTAAGTAGTACAGTTATATCATATACAAATTACTAGTAAAGGATAAAGGATCAAGTACAAGACTCCCTATGGGAAAAACACTTCCTCAACACTTGTTTTGCAGAATCTGGATCATCGTCCATCAGACTGTTATCAAAATAAACCTGCTGCCTTACCTGCCCTCCAACATATTACAATACAACTTCTTTACTATTCAAGAAAAGACGACATTGATTATAAAAAGATGGTCTGTGTTTAGCCTGCCAAACTTCAATCCGACATATTTGATTGGCTTCAGCACATAGAGATCAGGATCACTCTCAATTCCTGTACAACAAGAGAAGATCAAGTTTTACTTTCCAATGTTCCGTCCTAAACTTCATGAAAGTGTCACGTGCAGTATGATCATGATTGCAAACATTCATTACCTGGATTATAATCCAGGGGATCTTCCATTTCCCTTATAATTGGGGTTCTTACTTTTCCTTCATCATAAAAATAAATTTTTCGATATTCCAGTCCTAAGCTTAAGCTGTTCATGCTTATAACTACCATTAAAAAGAATTTTTGTTATCTACTTCCGTTTCCATGCACCCGGCCGGATGCTGGATTAAGGTACTTTGGGGTTGCTTCCACATACCAGCATCTTCCGCCTCCCCAAGTAAATAGGCCTGATCCAAGAACACAATTTTTTTTTAATTTTTATTTTTACTATTATATATATATATATATCTATATAAATATATCTATTATACTAGTTCTGGACACGTTGTGTTCCTAGATATGTTAGAATACTAAAATGCAATGAAACCTATAGTGTGTAAACAACATGCAACTAATATATTAATACAAAAATTATAAATAAATCTTTAATAAATAACCTAAAAACACAGAAGGGGCACATTTTGATGTTTTCAAATATTATTCTGTTTAAAGCATCTCTAATACCTTTTAAAACTTGGTATAGTTTAGCAAACTTTTAATAAAAAGTCCAAATGGCTAATTTGAGCTCAAACAAGCCAGTATTTAGACTTACTAACTTCCATAGAAAACTAAATTAAATTCAATAAGAACGAAAAAAACACAGAAAAAATAGATAAGGACAAAAAAATACAATGTATACATTCTTCATAAGACGTTGATCAATCATTAATGTAGATTAAAAAATAGAATACAAAATTAGTACATAATATTTCGAGTTCCTTATTGATCTCTTTTCTTCCATATCTCTATCAAATTCAAGAGTCTTCTTTCCTGATATACGTCGTAACTAAACTTATTTGACATACATCAATTTGAAAATGTCTCAGTGTTTTAAAAAGAGCTTATCGTTATGAAATTGAACTCTTAAATAAAAATAATATTAAAAGAGAAAGTAACATAAATTTGTAAAAAAACAAGATATCTAGCAAAATTATGGATGAATAATCATTAAGCTCAAAAATCTCAATAAGAAGAATGGTTATCCATCAATAACCATCAATTTTTTGTACGTGTCTCCCTACAATCACATTAATAAAAGAAAGTAGAATCATATATTGTGATAATCAATGACTGATTAATATGAATAAGAAAAAAATGATATTTTACATGAACAAAATACAATATACACAGTATACGATTCCAATAAATTCAGAATTCATACCACATCAACCATTTGTAAAAAATAGGTCCATCTAAAGTGATAATATGAAAGTAGGCTACAAATTCACTATTAAAATCTTATATACTATTATTATATTTAAAACAAATCATAAATGGTAGCTGAAAATCTCCGAATAATCTCATCAAATGAGGTAAATTGTTGAACAAAAAATATTCCTCCATTATTTAGATATTTATATAAAAAAGGCTTACAGCCTCCCATTTAGTTTTTTTTTTTAAAATATTTATAGAAATTTATAAGGAGACCATAAACTTTTAGCCTAACCCTACAAATGATACATTAATGTCATTAACTCATAACTGAGTATTAAATTAATAATAAAAAGCCGAAAAGATTGGAAAAGTTGGAAGAAATTTTATATTAATGAAAGATCATGATCTTATACAGGAGATTGAGGGTTTTGCCTCTTTTCACTAACCAATTTAATATAATTTTAATTTAATCATAGTAATTATAGCTATAGAATAAACAATTAATCAATTATTAGACGTTGAATAATCTCCAAAAAAGAGATATATCTATATAATTATAGAAAATAGGTATTTTAAGTTACATATTTTAATCAGGAAATTAACCAAAGGAAGTGCAAGTCTATCAACATTTCAATTAAATGAAACAATTTAAATATTTTAACTTAAATAGTAAATGTTTTTAAAATAATATTTTAATTTATAGTAATGGTACAATCGTAATTCAACTTTTTAATTTTTTTTTGTTTCCCACTTATAATTATATGATATATGTATCCATGAAAAGCTATATATCAAAAAAGAAAATTTGATATATAAGGTAGATGAGAAAGGCTTCTAAATGACGAAAAGGAACTCATAGATTCTCCAGTCATAATGCCGGTATGAACATGGTTTCCCATCAATAATGTTTCAGTTTGCCACCTAACCGTTTTAGCCTTTTTTGGGGTCGGAACCTCTCTTGGCATAGAATCATCTCCCTTGAATAAAAAGATACAAATAAGTACAATCCAAGCAAATTGATAAAACTTACCGAAACCTAACGCAATACCTTATAAAGTTAATTACCTCATGTTTTGACATCATTTGATCATCTATATATTCCCTATCATCCCAGTCAGTAGGCTCTAAAAGCAAGGAAAACAAGTGGTCCCTGGTAAAACAACACCATAGAAGAACACAACCTTAACAAATTAAAATGTAAAAAGTTATGAATCAATTAGTATTCCTGAGTTTCCCAAATCACATAACCTCAGATGATATAACCTTTTTCCCTTTAGCAGCCTAATTTTTTGGGGTAGGAAGTATGTCCCAATCGGTGTACAATACTTCCAGAATCTCTTTCTCTACCATCAATACCAGATGCTGTTGAATGCATCAGGGCTAAGAAATGAAGGGTGTAGAAATGTGTTAATTTGTCTGTTCACATTCTAAATTTCCTTCTTGATGGGGTAATTCTGTCCCTTGGTAGGAAAGTATACCTTAGTTTCTTTGTCCTGTGTAACCACATATCTCTGGTCCAAACATAAAACTGGCAGCAACATAGCAAATTTTATATCACGAAATAGTTGCAGAGGAAATTATAAAGCAGAGATAGGAGGAAGGAGGTGAAGATGGAAGATACGATACCAACAGGAGAGGGCGAAGAAGGAGAGCTGACGGTGGGAGAATAGATCGAAGAGAAGGGGTAACAGAGGGTCAAGAAGAAAGAGAGAGAGGGAGTAGGATACAAATTAATTCTTTTTAGAACTCCTTAGAACTAAGATATTGTAGTGTACAAATTCCACTCAAGCAATATTATATTATTATGACAAGATATGTGGGGCAATGCCAACTATTAATAAAAACTAAGTGTTTGCATTGCTAACAGTGACGCACACCATACTTGATAAGGAATTAAGGGAAAAAACATGGCTATGTCAATAATAAAAAAAAATCTTTGAGAACTGACCTGTATGGGGTGGTCTCCCTCCGAAATTTCTTCTGATTGACATATCCCAGATAGAGCTTTTATGGAACCTCCTCCACATTCAATATCTTGCTCAAACTTAATAGAAGACTGTACAACCAGTGTTGTGTTTTTTAATTGCTAAATTCCGGTATCTTTGCAGAGAGTGCAAATGTTTGGCAATCACTTGTTTGTCTGAAGACCTGCAAATTTCATTTATCATCTTAATGTTTACGTAAATGATAAATTGATAGATTTGAAAAGTTTTGTTAAGGCAAATTAAACCACAAAAAAACAACCAAACACCCAAAACAAACTTAACAAAACACACCCATAAGAGGAAAGAAGAAACCTCTGTGCATCAGGATCACCAGGCCAGTTTGCACCCTGTGTGCTTAAATTTCCCCTGCTGTTTCCTTCACTGCTTTTTTCCACGCAGACTTCACCCATTTGTGTCCGCAACCATCTTCCAATTCACAGATACATTTATTAATAGTAGTTTATTATTTCACAATTCTATACAATTCAAATTCATCTGCTATCCATCAAATCGTTCTTCAAAGACGGTCTCACATACTGAACAGTCACAAGTGTAAAAAGTAGCAAAACTACTAACTTAACACCATTTTTACTTGTATCCCTCAAAAACTTTGAGTGGCTACCCTATATACAAACTTTGGTTACAATTAAGACCTTCTTTTTTATATAAAATTACGCTAATAACTTAAACATCTCCTCCAATCAAAATGCCTGCTATCTCCAATCGAATTCTACTAGTGGAACGCATTTTTTGACTTCGAATCTTTTGGTGGAAATTCCCAATACTCAAATAGATGGTGGCCCCATATTATTTTTTTTATTAAATTGTATTTTACTCAATAATACCTCTAAAAGCTTGTTGGTTTCTTACTTAAATTTCATACTGGCTAAGAATATCAATTACATAATTTGTTAATTATAAATATCTCTTAAATTTTAAATTTCGGATGCAATATTGGACTTTTACAAATACATCAAATGTATTTGAGATAGGAGATATGAATATTCAGATATCAGGTGGAGAGATTTATCTGAAAGGGATAGAATATATACAGTGGCGTAGCCCACATAGTGGTAAGGGTGTATACCCTTCGTCTTAAAAAATATCACTATATAAATAAAATGATAGTTTAGGTACTGATAAATAATATATTTTTTAGACACCTTAATACAGTTTTATTTGTGGACAACCCTTTGTCAAAAACCTGCTTCCGCCAATTTGTAATAGCCGAGATAAGTAAATATGAAATACTTATAAATAAATATAAATAACTTTAAAAAAAGACTTAGCGGAAAATTTTAATTAATAATATATTTTTTTGTTTATTAAATAACAACATTTATAAATTATAGTCAATTCATTGAAATCGGGGAATAAACGTGGTAAATCGCAAGAGTAAGTCTTTTGCTTTTAGGAGGAACTTAACAATTTGTTTGTAGTCTTCCCTGGCCGTATGATTAATGCCCAAGTCAAGTCAACGTAGACGAAGAAGACTTTACTTTGTGTACCAATATTACATTTAACAACTATTGTGCTTGTCCAATTTATAGAAGTGAAATACGATATTCATTTTTTAAACTTTTTTTAATGTTTATGTGACTTATTAATGTTTTATTAGTTTCATCAAAATTAAATTATATTTAATTATAACTAAAATGTTTTACTTATAAATACTCCAAACATACTTATAAAAAGTAACGTCGTTTTTTTTTTACTTAATGAGAAAAATACTTTACAATATTTGTTAAAAATTGAAGAAGTAAAATAACTTTTTTGACGAGGTAAGGAAGCTAACATTTGATTAATTGTTTACTTCAATAGGATTATTTTAAAAAACAGAAAATCACTCTATTTGTAACAAATTTGTAAATCAGAGAAAATATATAAAGCCTGGCAAAAGTGAATGTGAGATCCTTATCACTTTAATAAACAATATATAAAAGACATGAAAGTATGCGCTCTTTTTTTTAAAAAACAAATGTACAAGGATGACTAGTGCAAATAAAAATTAAAAGCATGGATAACTCATAAAACGCAAGGTAGAAATTATATAATGCCCTTACGGCAGCAGAGAGCGAGGAAAATTATAATGAAATAACCAATTCTTAAATTTGAATTAATTGTTATATTTATGATTTATTTTATTTGGTTATTTGCAGAAAACATCTATTTGTTGTCATCTTGTTCGGTATACCTTATTCATTCGGTATACAAATGTATAAAACGGTTAAAATACGTTTTGTATTGTCTCAAACCCGAGACAAAAAAAATTCTCTCAATATAAATACATATATTTTCGTTCTATAACCACTGTAAATTAAACGAATACATCTCTTATTATCCAATTATAATGTATGAATCAACTTATACAATATTAACCATTTGTATAAAATTGGAATATACTGAACGAATACCAAATTGAAAAAAAGCTCGATACCACATAAATTATGCTATCAACGCAATATATAAACTATAGTTATAACTACACATATGATTTATATGCCTTGTTCTCCGAAAACTTGTTCCTATCAAGATAATAATAAAAAAAAAGTGCATAAATGTGATTAATAAAATTCCTTTTATTTTTTTTCGTCAACTAAACTAAGGTACACTTTTTGATGCTCAACTTACACGACCTTTTTAGCTTTTAATCGAATAAATCTGAAAATGCCTTCATGGTCAGCAATCATGGTTTATCTGAGGAGGTTGTGCTTGTTATTTCTCTCTTATACTACCAGATAGTAGTTGGTGTCAGCAATGGACTTAATGTATGGTTGTTTATTTTATCATAATTTCTGTTATATATAAATTTGAGAGTTGTTTTCAATCTTTGGTTTTATAATTTTTTATTGAAAAACTTAGTTATACATTATTTAGAACCTTGAATTTACATACTTTTAAAAACAATATGTTATTCTTTTGGTTCCGAATTTATAGTAGTTTCCGTAAAAGAATTGTAACTTTTTTATTCAATTTATTGCTCTAATAATTTAACTCTTTATTCATGATTTATTATGAGACACACGTATAGAATATGTAATCACTTCTATTCTTTTGTCTCAAGTTTATGTGATACGTTGAAAATTTAATATTTAATTAATTTTACTATAATTTTTTAAGTATTTTGAATTGTAAATTATTGTAAAATTATGTTAAGTTGTTCTAAATTATGATGTTTTTTTGTATGCTCCGAGCCTACCTCCTGATCGAACTGACACTCATGACCATTGCCTGAGCCCCAAAGAATCCTTGAGTTGACTACTTACTCAGCGAAGCAATAGTCAATCTACTCAAGTCATGAAACGAAACTAACTACTGACCTAAAATATAATACCTGAGAATGTTTGAACGCTTAAACATTTATCTCGACCAAAAAATGCGACCCCCGTCTTAACAATAGCAATAATAATAAAAGACCAAAGAACTAACCATAGGGCTTCCCTGTCCATGAAGCCTCTATATCACTAAGGTGGGTTGTTTGGGGGCAAATCCCCAAATTCGAATGATCTAAACTGGAAAACAAGGAAAACAGTCCTCGAAATGCAAGGAGGTTGCTCAACTGACTCTGGATGCTCAATTGGATCAACGGTGCGCGGATGCCGATCCTCTTCTTGATCAACATCGATAATACGATGCAACTAAACTAACATCAATCCATTTACGGTATGCAATTTGGTAATGCGAAACAAACTAAGCTGAAGGAGATTTTGCGAAAACAGTTACCTTGATCCTGCGCACCTTATGAATACTTACTAACTCCTATTCATTATAAAGCAATTTAAAAACAAGTGCAATATAATAAAAAATTTATTTAAAACATGTATAACTCATATGCAAGTAGATACATAACTCTGAAATGTATATAAACACACACTAAACTGATGCATATGAAAATACAATAACTATAATGGGAGTTTTCTCTAACTGACGATATACCTCACGCGCAGTCGCAATCCTAATACCCCGAAAAAAAGTCTGTACCTAAACTGCTTATGAAATCCACTAGTCTACTGAAAAGGGTTAAATCTAAAAAAAGATGACTTTTTTCTACGCCTGGTGGCTCCATATTTTAATCGCACTAGTTAATCCTAAACCTCCTGCTCGTGTAACCTTCAAAAATCCAAGACGGTTCTAGAGCCTAACAGAGTTAATAAGGTCTAATTGTTTTAAATGTCCTTGAAATGAATATAAGTCCATTTAGAGTCTAGAAACAAAAACGTCTACGAACATCAATGACATCCGGAAGTAGTTCAAGGAGTACTATCGTGCCTTAGCCTCTTTTGATTAGCTTTTAGGAGTTCCGAAAACGATGAAATTTGTGAAGGGTGTCGAACATGTGTTTAAATGAGATTCATGGTCAAAACTTTCGGGTACGAATTTCCAAGGACCAACCAAGAACCATTGAGGAGGACCCTTGCAAGTGGTATCAAACACTGCCTAGGGCAGTGGGTGCACCCCCAAAGTGCCTCGATCGAGGCCAAATGTGTTTGATCACGGGGCCGATGCCATCCGCAACCAACAACTTAATCAATTCATTGAAAGGGGTCTATTTTTCCACACTCTCTTAACTCATCTACGGTTTTGCAACACGTAAGGGGCTGGTCCGTCGATTATGGCACGAGGCGTCGACGGGGTCTCGTGCTGAGTTACATGTTTTTGTGCTGCACAATGTTTACTCAAGTCTTTAAACAAATTACTGAAGGCGTTTGGTGGTTATTTTAGGTATAATAGAAGTAATAATTAACTGAACTACCCCCTACCCCCCCTTACTACGACCCCCCCCCCCCCCATATAGAGACCCCAACCCCATTAGACTAATAACAACTCTCAAAACAAACTCTCTTCCATTTGTCTCTTCTTTCTCTCTTCTATAGGAAACACCGTGGAAGCCAAGGCTAGTGGGGGGTTTTGTAGGCTGTTAAAGTGAAGATTTTCACCATTAATTATTCATCAAACATAAGGTAGAGAATCTAATTCACCTTTGACCCTTTCCTCAAAGGGCTTTCCTTCAAAGTATTTTCAAAAGTTGAGTTTTCATGTGGTCTTTCTCAATCTCAAAAATTAGATATGAATTTGTTTTTTTTAGAATTTATTTTTGAATATTATGAATAGATAACAACGTGTATCTAACTTAATGATGATATATCTTTATGTTTTTGATCTAGTTTGTATTAGATGATCCTTAACCCTTAACACGAGGTTTGACTTGATATAAATTAAGGTTGTATTTTGTTTCAACTTGACTTGGTATTTGTTGAATCCTACTAGATGATGTTTTTATTTTTTATAACTGTAATCATGAACAAAATAGGATGATTTTTAGTCTTTTAGCTATTCTTGAGAAGACAATCTAGGGTTATAACTATATTGTGAACTTGATGACCTAAGTATCTTGGTCTAAGCTATGATCCTAGTATTGAATTATAATGTAGTGATTCTTCTCGCCTTGTTATCATGTTGATTAAATGATTTTATGATGATTATACCCAATTGGGTCATTTAGGGTTTTATAGTAAATCTTTGATGATGAACAATTGAAGGAGACTTGATAAGCCTTGTAATCTCTATCCTTTACCTCAAATTGGTGCTTAATTGTGATAAGTCATGATGTTGCCGTGGATTATTATGCCTTTGTAATTTCTATTGAAGGGTGGTATGATGTTGACTTGATGTCTTGATATGAATTGTGAGGTGTTTGGGCTTAAGATTAACTTTTTATAAGGAGGGTGAATGATTTTACCAATGTGCCTTATCATGATATGAAGATGTTAATTTGCTAACTCACCTATATGAATTGTAATGAAAAGGGCTTTTATACTCATGCAATTTTTGTTGAGTCTATGATGATGAACATTAAGGGTTAGACCCTATGACCTAAATAAGCTATGATTGAATATAAGGCTTAAAGACATTTCAAAGGGACTCTAGCTTATGCAACGAGTGAACTAGAGTGAGAAGTGTCCCTTCCCACATAGGGCAGGTAGGATCACTAAAACTTTGGGGGAGTACTCCTTGATATTGGCGCTACAATTCATGTAGCATAAAGAGGTCCAACTAATATCTTCCTAGTTCTTGAACTAGTTGC